>CM057093.1:30000-52500 GCA_029959045.1 Taenioides sp. WSHXM2023 | reverse complement strand
ATCAATCAATCTGGGCAGCCAAGTGGGGCTTTGAACAGCTGTCTCAGTGCTCAGATTTTTTCGGCCCGCCTAATCCAATCAGTAAAAGTCCTGTAATCATGGTTCCGAATAAGTATAAATCTTCTATGTCCTCCACGGAAAGAGCCGACAGACACGCAACTCGCCACTTGTCCCAACCGTTCATCGTATATCCGGCAGCGTAGGTTCCTGCAGGGCACGCAGGTTCGCCCGATCCTGCTTGTCTTGTGGAAAAAATGGTGTCAATTGCGTTGAGAGACCAATTTCTCAAATTCATAGTTAATTTGGTATGGAGAACAGAGCGGACAGTCACTCAAGGAATAAGACTAGACACTAGACCAGACAAAACAAAGAGCAAAGTCGGGAAAGATAAGGGGCAGGAGAGGAGAGAAAAAGCGTCCGCCCTCGCCAAGAGCCAAAGGAGAATGAACAAAAAACTAACCCAGCTGCTGCATCCAGGGCAGAGCCGGACCTTCGGGGGCGCCGGGGCCCTTGGGGGCTGTGGGGGACCGGGGAGCCGACGGGGCCCCGGGAGAGTGCGGCCCCTGTGGAGACCCGGGGCTCGTGGGACTGACAGGCTTCAGAGGTACGATGCCCTAAACACCAGAATATACAGTGTTACTTACACTTATGTAGGGGGCCTACAGGGGGGTGCTCTGCTCCAGTTCTGTAGTACACTTTATACACAAACCTAAGGGAAGATGGTGCTGTGTTTCAGGGGCCCCTGGGTTACCTGGAGAGAGGGGCTTTGATGGGCCGCAAGGGGCCAATGGACTCCCAGGCTTCAGTGGACTCCCAGGTAACAGCTAAACATCTGCTCCTGTCTGCTCCTGTCTCTGGTTAAATTACATAAATATAATTTCCAGGAAACAAAGGAGCTCCTGGAGACTCAGGTTCTTCAGGTCCCAGAGGAAACCAGGGCCAGGATGGGATCCCCGGACCTGCCGGAGAGAAGGGCATCATGGGAGGTATGTGTGTACTTGACTGTACTGTAGTACTGTAGTACTGGTAAATATACTGTAGTACTGTAGTACTATAAAATATACTGTAGTACTAGTAAATATAGCGTAGTACTTTAGTACTGTAGTACTGATTCTGAACTTTGTCGTAAACTTTGATTCAGCTCCAAGATCTGGCCCTCGGGGACCAGAGGGAGCCAAAGGAAGTCCTGGTGAGTGTGTAAGCTCCCCCTGCTGTCCCCCTGTGCAACAGAATGCCCCCTGCTGTCTCCCTGTTTCCCCCCTGTGCAGCAGAGCTGATGTGTGTTGTATGCAGGGAGTGTGGGGGACCCGGGGCCCCCGGGCTACTGTGGCCCGCCAGGACGCCCGGGCCTCCAGGGAGATCACGGTCCGGTTGGGTTTCCGGGTCCATTGGGTCCTGCCGGGTGTAAAGGACAACCGGGTCTCTGCTACGAGGGCCCCAAAGGAGACAGGGGCCCCAAGGGATGCCAAGGACCCCCAGGTTGGACGCTTTAGAGTTAGTTTGATCTGTTTTTGTTTGTGACTAAAATTGAAGCCATATTTGTGTTCAGGGCTAATCGGCTGTAAGGGCGCCCAGGGGCCCCCGGGACCCGGTTTTAAAGGAGACAAAGGAGACAAGGGCCCTTCTGGACTGATGGGCAGAGTGGGGCTCCCAGGAACACTAGGGGCCCCAGGCATACCGGTCAGACACGTCTTATCTCTGACAAATCACAGACCTTCTCTGAAAAAGGGGCGGGCCTCGGGCTCTGCTCTTCTGTGATTGGACTAAATCTGAGGTTTGTTTCAGGGCCCGGACGGACTCCTAGGGGCCACAGGACCAAAGGGACAGATGGGCTCCACAGGGGTCCCCGGCCCCCAGGGTGAGAGCCTCTGCACAGGGTTAAGCCCTGTGCAGAGCCCTGTACAGGAACAATGTACCTGTCTCTAGTACTGTGCAGCACTATGTAGTACTGTGTGTAGAATCCCTCAGTTGTCCAGGTAGAATCCAGGGCAAAAGGAGAAATTCAATTTGTCAACTGGACCAAAGTTTATTTGGTCAAATACGTTTCGCAGCTCATCCAAGCTGCTTCTTCACTTCTGGTCAGACGCTGGTGGACACTGCTTTATATCTGCCTGAAGGGGGCGCTCACTACAAAGAAATTACTCTGAGACTCCCACACCTGTTTGTTTACAGTTTCTGTTAGTTAGCTCAGCCTGTTGAATATGCACTGAATCTGGGGTCTTGTTAGCAGAACCATTCAGGGCCATAATGGTGTTTTCACACCTCTGGACCTGACCTGTTTTTTTCTCTGTTTGTTTTGATTTAGGTTTGAGGATAGAGTTATAGATGGAGACAAATGATGTCTGAGACCTCCATTTCTGTTCAAGGAAGGATTCTCTTTCTTGACAAAAATAGCCTCTTTAACTCCTCCTCTCAAACCAGTTCTTTTCTCTGGCCAAGATCTGGACCTCACTGTCCTCAAAGGAGTGGCCTGTGGCTTTTAGGTGGAGATGTACGGCAGATTGAGGTCCTTTTAGGTGGAGATGTACGGCAGACTGAGGTCCTTTTAGGTGGAGATGTACGGCAGACTGAGGTCCTTTTAGGTGGAGATGTACGGCAGACTGAGGTCCTTTTAGGTGGAGATGTACGGCAGACTGAGGTCCTTTTAGGTGGAGATGTACAGCAGACTGAGGTCCCGTGTTGCTCTCTCCTCTTGTGAAGTGTCTGTTTTGTTTCTCCAGTGTAGCGCCCCCTGCAGTCTTCACTACACTGAATGGAGTAGACCACATTGCTTTGTTTGTGGCTCGGTGTTTTGTCCTTAGGATGGACCAGTTTTTGTCTTAAAGTGTTTGTGGGTTTGAAATAGACTGGGATTTCATGTTGTCTGAAGATCCTCTGTAGTTTTTCGGAAACTCCAGCCAGGTAAGGAATAGTTACACCCTTTCTCCTGGGCTTTGGTTCTCTGTTGTCCTGTTTCTTTGCTCTCTTCGTTTTATTGAAAGCCCATTTAGGATATCCACAAACGGAGAGGGCTTTCTCCACGTGTTGTTCTTCTTTCTCCTTTCCCTCTGTGCTTGTAGGAACCACTTGGGCCCTGTGTTGTAATGTCCGAATGACTCCCAGTTTGTGCTGCAGTGGGTGGTGTGAATCAAAAAGCAGATATTGGTCGGTGTGTGTGGGCTTCCTGAAGACCTTCTCTTATCATTACTGCACAATCTAAGAAGGCCAATGTGTTGTCCTTGGCATCTTCACGTGTGAATTTGATGTTCGGATCTACAGAATTGATATGTGCAGTAAAAGGTTCCAAATCTTGAATTTTGATTTTTGAGAAATTATCATCAACATAACGATACCAGTGCGTGGGTGGAGTGCCTGGATATGAGGCCAGGGCTCTGTTCAAATTGTTCCATGTATAAGTTTGCAATGATCGGGGAGACCGGTGAGCCCATGGCACAGCCGTGGATTTGCCTGTAGAAGTTTCCTCTGAACTGGAAATAGGTGGAAATAGGGATACAAGTGAAAAGAGAGGTCATGTCAAAGGAAACCATTGTCTCATCCAGGTCAAACTGGAGATGCTTGACTTTGTTCACAAATTCAGCTGTGTTCTCAATATGGTTCTCCGTGTTACCCACCAGTGGAGCCAAGATGGTTTTTAGGTGTTTGGGCCACATTGTCCGTGATGGAGTCTGTGCTACAAACAATGGGTCTTAGTGGTACTCCCTGTTTGTGAATTTTTGGGAGGCCATGGATGCAAGGGATGGAGTCACCAGGATAAATTCTGTCATACAAGCAATCAGTGATCTTATTTTGTACTCACTGGTGGGGTCTCGTTTTAGTAATTCGTAGGTTGCAGTGTCGCTGAGTAGGTTGTTCACCTTAGCCTCATAATCAGCTGGCAGGATGTTGATGCTGTGGTCCTTCTCTAGAGCAACAGTGGTCTTCCTTTCCTCTGGAAGGAAGGCCATCGTTACTCTGCATATTTAATAGGCCCACCGAACTAACAGAAACTGTAAACAAATAGATGTGGTAGTCTCAGAGTAATTTCATTGTAATTAGCTCCTCCCTTCAGGCAGATATAAAGCAGTGTCCACCAGCATCTGACCAGAACTGAAGAAGCAGCTTGGATGAGCTGCGAAACGTATTCGACCAAATAAACTTTGGTCCAGTTGTGTGTAGAATCCCTCAGTCGTCCAGGTAGAATCCACGGCAAAAGGAGAAATTTAATTTGTCAACTGGACAGAGTTTATTTGGTCAAATATGTTTCTCATCCAAGCTGCTTCTTCAGTTCTGGTCAGATGCTGGTGGACACTGCTTTATATCTGCCTGAAGGGAGGAGCTAATTACAATGAAAATTACTCTGAGACACACATATTTATTTACAGTTTCTGTTAGTCAGGTGAGTCTATTCAATATGGAGTGTTTACAGTTTCTGTTAGTTTTGTCCAGCTGACAAATTTCTCCTTTTACTATGTAGTACTGTGCAGTACTCTGTAGTACTGTGTAGTACTCTGCATTACTCTGTAGTACTTTGTAATATTGCAGTAACTGCAGGAACAAATGCTGTTGTTGTGTTTGTGACAGGACTCAAGGGAAACTCAGGGCCCCCAGGACCAGACGCTAAACCAGGGCCCCCCGGGCCCCCAGGAGCCAAAGGTATCTCCTCCTCCTCTCCTCTCTCTCTCCTCTCCTTCTCCTCCTCCTCCTCCCTCTCTCCTCTCCTTCTCCTCCTCCTCCTCCCTCTCTCCTCTCCTTCTCCTCCTCCTCTCCTTTTCACTCCGTCTCTCTCCTCTCCTCTCTCACTCTCTCCTCTCCTTAGGTGTGAGGGGTCGGCCTCGTCCTGTAGTCCAGATTCTGGGAGACCCAGGTCCAGACGGAGGTCCAGGAGAAGCTGGACCCCCCGGAGTGAAGGGAGCGCCGGGGCTGATGGGAGCTGAGGGTGAGCCTCACACTCCAGAGAGTGTTCGTGTGTGTACAGCCTATGGCGCGAGCTTTGGCGCAAGCTACAGCACTAACATGTGCCCAAGATGACAGAGTGAGCAGTTGGAGTTGCAGTTGCGGGTCTGATATAAAAAGTGATTTTAGCGTCCAGTACACTGCCCTCTGAGAAGACAGTTACCGCAGGTGAAATTTTAAGGCTGGGACAACATGAATATTGAACTGTTGTGTAAAACTTGGGGGAAGAAAAGTTTAAAAATTGTCTCAGAAAAAATGGCTAACCCTTAGCTAACTACTAGCATCCCCGACCATGACTACAACTTGACGGCGTTACGTGAAGCATGCGGGGATGATGAATTGGAAGATTTTGAAGATATAGAGACGAATACGGTAAAAATAAAAAATGACGAGATAATGAGATATGGAGAAGATCAAAGGAGGCTAGTGTGTGCAAAAAATGAACATCAGATTCAAGGAGGACTTTTCAGAAGATCGTGAGGCCCGGGCGAAGCTTTGACCAGCTGTGGAGGAAGTATCACTGCAGAGGACGAAGAGCACACCACAGAGGACAAAAAGTGCGCCGCAGAGGACGAAGAGCACACCGCAGAGGACGAAGAGCGCGCCGCAGAGGACGAAGAGCGTGCCGCAGAGAACAAAGACCTCGCCGCAGAGGACGAAGGGCACACCACAGAGGACGAAGAGTGCAACACACGCCACAGAGGACGAAGAGCGCGCCGCAGAGGATGAAGAGCACACAGCAGAGGACGAAGAGCACACCGCAGAGGACGAAGAGTGTGCCACATGCCGCAGAGGACGAAGAGCGCGCCGCAGAGGACGAAGAGCACACCGCAGAGGACGAAGAGCACACCGCAGAGGACGAAGAGCACACAGCAGAGGACGAAGAGCACACCGCAGAGGACGAAGAGCACACCGCAGAGGACGAAGAGCACACCGCAGAGGACGAAGAGCGCGCCACACGCCGCAGAGGACAAAGAGCACACTGCAGAGGACGAAGAGCGCGCCGCAGAGGACGAAGAGCGCGCCGCAGAGAACAAAGAGCGCGCCGCAGAGGACGAAGAGCACACCGCAGAGGACGAAGAGCACACCGCAGAGGACGAAGAGCACACAGCAGAGGACGAAGAGTGTGCCACACGCCGCAGAGAACAAAGAGCGTGCCGCAGAGGACGAAGAGCGCGCCGCAGAGGACGAAGAGCACGCCGCAGAGGATGAAGAGCACACAGCAGAGGACGAAGAGCACACCGCAGAGGACGAAGAGCACACAGCAGAGGACGAAGAGTGTGCCACACGCCGCAGAGAACAAAGAGCGTGCCGCAGAGGACGAAGAGCGCGCCGCAGAGGACGAAGAGCACGCCGCAGAGGACAAAGAGCACACCGCAGAGGACGAAGAGCACGCCGCAGAGGACGAAGAGCACGCCGCAGAGAACAAAGAGCACACCGCAGAGGACGAAGAGCACACAGCAGAGGACGAAGAGTGCGCCACACGCCGCAGAGGATGAAGAGCGTGCCGCAGAGGACGAAGAGCGCGCCGCAGGGGACGAAGAGCGCGCCGCAGGGGACGAAGAGCGCGCCGCAGGGGACGAAGAGCGCGCCGCAGAGGACGAAGAGCACACCGCAGAGGACGAAGAGTGCAACACACGCCACAGAGGATGAAGAGTGCGCCGCAGAGGATGAAGAGCACACAGCAGAGGACGAAGAGCACACCGCAGAGGACGAAGAGTCCGCCACACGCCGCAGAGGACGAAGAGCGCGCCGCAGAGGACGAAGAGCGCGCCGCAGAGGACAAAGAGCACACCGCAGAGGACGAAGAGCGCGCCGCAGAGGACGAAGAGCACACCGCAGAGGACGAAGAGCGCGCCGCAGAGGACAAAGAGCACACAGCAGAGGACGAAGAGTGTGCCGCAGAGGACGAAGAGCACACCGCAGAGGACGAAGAGCGCGCCACACGCCGCAGAGGACGAAAAGCACGCCGCAGAGGACGAAGAGCACACCGCAGAGGACGAAGAGCACACCGAAGAGGACGAAGAGCGCGCCGCAGAGGACGAAGAGCACACCGAAGAGGACGAAGAGCGCGCCGCAGAGGACGAAGAGCACACCGCAGAGGACGAAGAGCACACAGCAGAGGACGAAGAGTGTGCCACACGCCGCAGAGAACAAAGAGCGCGCCGCAGAGGACGAAGAGCGCGCCGCAGAGTACGAAGAGCGCGCCGCAGAGGACGAAGAGCACACCGAAGAGCGCGCCGCAGAGGACGAAGAGCGCGCCGCAGAGGACGAAGAGCGCGCCGCAGAGGACAAAGAGCGCGCCGCAGAGGACGAAGAGCGCGCCGCAGAGGACGAAGAGCACACCACAGAGGACGAAGAGCACGCCGCAGAGGACAAAGAGCGCGCCGCAGAAGACGAAGAGCACGCCGCAGAGGACGAAGAGCGCGCCGCAGAGGACGAAGAGCGCGCCGCAGAAGACGAAGAGCGCGCCGCAGAGGACGAAGAGCGCGCCGCAGAGGACGAAGAGCGCGCCGCAGAGGACGAAAAGCGCGCCGCAGAGGACGAAGAGCGCGCCGCAGAGGACGAAGAGCGCGCCGCAGAAGACGAAGAGCGCGCCGCAGAGGACGAAGAGCGCGCCGCAGAGGACGAAGAGCGCGCCGCAGAGGACGAAGAGCGCGCCGCAGAGGACGAAGAGCGCGCCGCAGAGGACGAAGAGCACTCAGCAGAGGACGAAGAGCGCGCCGCAGAGGACGAAGAGCGCGCCGCAGAGGACGAAGAGCGCGCCGCAGAGGACGAAGAGCACACAGCAGAGGACGAAGAGCGCGCCACACGCCGCAGAGGACGAAGAGCACACAGCAGAGGACGAAGAGCGCGCCACACGCCGCAGAGGACGAAGCCCTCTTTAAAGGAGGGGTTTGCACTAATTGACAGTAAAAGAGTTGAACCATAAGAAAAAGCCGAGCAGAAATATAAGTGTTGGTTAAATGTTAGAGGTAGAGCTTGTTCTTTGCACATTAAGTGAAGAAGAAAAAAAAAAAAGGGCAACATGCTCATTCCTGCTCATTGTTTTCTTCTAGCACATATAAGAGTGGACAACTCTTTCATTCATGTCTGTTCATCTGAGTTCTCTTCATAAGTCCATATTTCTATTTTGTAAGGAGGTTAAAGGCAATATTATTTTCTTACAAGAGATGCGTTCCAGTAATGACGATGAAACATTTTGGAAACAACAGTGGAGTGACACTACTCTGTATTCACATGGTACTCTGCAGGAGTGATGGTTTTTTACTTTACAGGTTTATGGGAACAATAGTCGATCACAAAAGTGATGAAGAGGGTCACTGGGTAATGGCTATGATAGAAGTCCTTCATACCAAACTTATCTGAATTAATGTGTATAGATACAACAGCAGGTCTCTTAATAGGAACACAATGTCAAAAATAACCCAGTGAACTGGAGAATGGAGAGTAACTTATGGTACGGACAAAAGACGACAGACGACAACAGGAGGTGATTTTACTATAGCCCCTGATTTGTGGGTTAATACAAAGCCTCCCAAAGGATTACAGCCAGAATATAATTATATTATTAACACCTTCTGTGCAACAAATCCACTGGTTGATTACTGGAGAATGTCAAACCCTGACATAGTACAGTACACATGGATCAGCCCAGCCGACTCTAATCTATGCTCGATGTCTAACTCTCTCTAACTGATTCTATTAAAACGTAATATCCAACTATCACCACTTACTGATCATTGTAATATTAGTTTCGCACTGGAATTAGTAAACGAAAAACTAAAATTCAATAACACACTGTTGCTAAACAGAGAATTTTGTAGCCAGGTTAAAAGAATTCTTACAGAAACAAGCAGGTTGGACATGTCAAACATAAGCAAATGTTCAAATTTCAAGTGAAGCAACAAGCTATAGAAACTGGAAAGAAAATTGCTGATATACAAAAACTTAAACAAAAAGAAGTGGTTGACTCACTTTTTTGGAAATCCAATTTAAGTGAGGAAGACACAGAGCTGTTACATTCTCTCCAGAATCAATTAGACGACCTCGATCTGGCGAAGGCAAAGGGCACCTTTATAAGATCTAAAGCCAAATGGATCGAACGAGGGGAGAAAGCTCATCTTAATGACAATCAAGAAAAAATATAACCGAATTAAGTAACAGTGGTACCATTATTCAGAACTAAACCCAAATAATGGAAGAAATAAGTCAATTCTATGGGAATTTATACAAGAAAAAATTCCAAAAAGACAAATTGATTTTATGGATACAATAAAAACCAACATAACCAAATTGTCGGAAGAAGATCAATTATTACTAGAAGAGGATTTAAATCTTCTAAAATGGTTCTAAAACAAAAAAAAGGTAAATCACCGGACATAGATGGACCCTAACCCTAACCCTAACAGTCGAGTTTTATACTTTTTTTTTTTGCAAGATTTAAAACACTTATTATTTAATGCTTACTTGGACTGTATAAAAAATAACCAATTATCACCAACAATGAAAACTGGTTTAATAACATTATTGCCCATAACTCTTCTTTGTAATGACGATAAATAAACAGCTCTGGTATATAAAAACAGGATTAAAAGTGTCTTATATAAATGAATAAATTAAATTTATCGTGTTTAATGTTTAATGTACATGCAATGCAGCGTTATCTCCATTGAGAGCTGTGTACATTTCATTATGTTAAATAAAAAAAACAAAACAAAAGCGTGCTAACTAGCGCACTAGCTAACGTACCTGCTGCACTCAGGCTCCTCATTCTAATCGAAATATTTAACAGACGCCATGTGTCCTCAGGGGTCAAAGGGCGTAAGGGTCGACCCGGGGCCACGTTTGTACAAGGACCCCCAGGACCCAAGGGCACCAAAGGAGACCAGGGCCTCAAAGGACTTAAAGGTCAGATGCCCTCCCTCTTACTGTAACAGTGTGTGTCAGATGCCCTCCCTCCTCCTGTAACAGTGTGTGTCAGATGCCCTCCCTTCTCCTGTAACAGTGTGTGTCAGATGCCCTCCCTCCTCCTGTAACAGTGTGTGTCAGATGCCCTCCCTCTTCCTGTAACAGTGTGTGTCAGATGCCCTCCCTTCTCCTGTAACAGTGTGTGTCAGATGCCCTCCCTCCTCCTGTAACAGTGTGTGTCAGATGCCCTCCCTCCTCCTGTAACAGTGTGTGTCAGATGCCCTCCCTCCTCCTGTAACAGTGTGTGTCAGATGCCCTCCCTCTTCCTGTAACAGTGTGTGTCAGATGCCCTCCCTCCTCCTGTAACAGTGTGTGTCAGATGCCCTCCCTCTTCCTGTAACAGTGTGTGTCAGATGCCCTCCCTCCTCCTGTAACAGTGTGTGTCAGATGCCCTCCCTCTTCCTGTAACAGTGTGTGTCAGATGCCCTCCCTCCTCCTGTAACAGTGTGTGTCAGATGCCCTCCCTCCTCCTGTAACAGTGTGTGTCAGATGCCCTCCCTCCTCCTGTAACAGTGTGTGTCAGATGCCCTCCCTCTTCCTGTAACAGTGTGTGTCAGATGCCCTCCCTCCTCCTGTAACAGTGTGTGTCAGATGCCCTCCCTCCTCCTGTAACAGTGTGTGTCAGATGCCCTCCCTCTTCCTGTAACAGTGTGTGTCAGATGCCCTCCCTCTTCCTGTAACAGTGCATTGTGTGTTGCAGGGGCGGAGGGTTTTCGGGGGGGTCTGGGGCGTAAAGGACCCGTTGGGCCTCCGGGGAAACTGGAAGGTGCTTCTCACAGCGACGGGTTCCTGTTCACGAGGCACAGCCAGAGCCTACATGTCCCAGAATGCCCTGCAGCGTCCAGTCGGGTCTACTCTGGATTCTCTCTGCTCTTCATTAACGGAAACAACCGTGCTCATGGACAAGACCTGGGTCAGAACCTCGTCTGGAAACAAGTCACGTTCTTTACAAGTGTTACGCATAGAGCCTTATGTCCTCTCTGTGGTTCTGTGTGGTTCTATGTGGTTCTGTGTGGTTCTATCTCTGTGTGGTTCTGTGTAGCACATGTGTTATAAAAGAGTAATACAATAGTAATATGTTAGTAATCGGTAATAGTAACAGGGATTAGACTCGATATCAGAGACCAGGTGTCACACATGGAGACAGCAGAGACTGAGTCTTGCAGTTGGTTGGGACCATATATTGAAAAGTGACATAGGAAAAAACAATAAAGTGCAAAAGTTTGACTGGCCATTTGGGATATTTACAATAGGGTTAACAACAATAACAGCGGTACACACTCAATTCAAGATTGAACCACAAATGCAAAACATATAAAACACTAGGGTTGCTCAGCAGTGCAATTACCACCACAGTAACAGAAAACAATAGCCACAGTCCAGCATTAAACCCAACCTTCCCACAGTTCATGATTAACCCACGTCTGGGTTATGAGGTTTGTATTTGGGACGAGTGCAAAAGAGTTCAGTCCATACGGAAGGGAAAAGTGATTTGTGGTTTGAGAGTTTGTGTGGGGTGAGAGTTTGTCTGGGCTGCAGGAAGCCCCCTGCCGGCCCTAGCAGGAGAGGTTCTTCAGCTGAGTTCAGTGTTTTAGGCTCTAGGCCTGCTCCGTTAACTCACCATCAGATTCAGATCAAAAACCTGGCCTGTATAAAAGGACTAAAGCTCCAATGAATACCATGTACATGTACAACAACATCAACAATCCCAGTGCTAATGAATTGTAACGATACAGTATATTGTATATTGTGCACACAGTTCATTTCATAGCACCAGTTGCATTGGAAATTAGTTGCAGTGCAAAGCATGATCAGCGCCATAAGTTCCAATGGTCCACACTCATTAATAAGAGAACTTTAAAAGACAATAAACACAAATGTCCTCCCATAGGAATAATGTTTGAACATTTGGCTTTTGATATCACTGCATGTCAAAGTCATATTTGAAAGACTAACGGCTCCTATTTTAATTAATGGGAGTGGCTAGGCTAACGCTAGCACAAACAAACTTCTGCCTCACCGGTTCCACGTTTATCGTCGCGCACATAAGGCCATATGACAGGAAACGGACACGGTGGACGACGGCTCCTGTGAGTTAAACTAATGAGTGTCAAGCGAAATTACAAGCAATAAAAGAATGAAAATAAGCGAAAACCGACTGAATCACTGCGGCATGATATAAGAAACCCAACAGGCAGTGCCAGATCACGTAACCATGTGACGTCACGAAATGGGGCAACTGATTGGCCAACAGGCACACGTGACTGCGTGACCCGAAATCTCGCATGATCATTGTGAAATACCGCGTGATTTGAGCGGAAGTGCAGATACATAAATTAATGGAGAGAATAGAATGGCAGACTGGTCAGGGTTTGACACCAGGGTTACATCTGTCGGTGTGGTTCTGTGTGGGTCGGTGTGGTTTTGTGTGGTTCTGTGTGGGTCGGTGTGGTTCTGTCTCTGGTTCTGTGTGTTTCTCTTTTCCCACAGATGTGTCTCGTCGTTGCCGTGGGCGCCGCTCAGTTTGTTTATGTGTGGCTCTTTTTCTTTGTTTGGGTCAATTCTCAGACTGACTGTGAGCGCCCTCTGGTGGAGGTTTAACAGACTGTAAGCGCCCTCTGGTGGAGGTTTAATAGAACACACACTTTAAATTAGACACATTTAGAAGTTCTGTTTATGATCTAAAGACAAGCAGAGAAGAGCTTTTAGAGGTTCTCCTTCGCGTTCTAATGAAGTGATGAGCCTTCAGAGGTTCTCCTTCATGTTCTAATGATGTGATGAGCCTTCAGAGGTTCTCCTTCATGTTCTAATGATGTGATGAGCCTTCAGAGGTTCTCCTTCATGTTCTAACGATGTGATGAGCCTTCAGAGGTTCTCCTTCATGTTCTAATGATGAGATAGATATTTTACATAAATACTAAATCCCTCTTATCCAACAGGGTCCCTGGGGAGTTGCCTGCCACGCTTCAGCACGATGCCGTTTCTATTCTGTAACCCTGATAGCACCTGTCGCTACGCCTCCAGGAATGACTATTCCTATTGGCTGAGCACGGACCAATCAGAGGGCAGCTCAGAGCTTTTGTCGGAGTCGCAGCTGCAGAACCACATCAGCAGGTCCAGAGTAGTCACCACCAATGACCTTTCAACCCTCACCTGACCCTAACCCACCAATGACCTTTCAACCCTTCCAACCTTTTGACCTTTACAATCTTACCCAACTCTGAACTTACCAAACCCTAAGACCTGAAGGTCATCAGACCCTCACCTGATGGTGACTTGACGGTCAGGTCAGACCTCTGGATCATCTTTAGACCTTTACTTGCAAACATGATTGTGGTTGTGTTTTTGTGTGTGTGTTCATGTGTGTTGTGTGTTGCAGGTGTGCGGTGTGTGAGTCCAGGACTAATGTGATTGCACTCCACAGTCAAACCTCCTCTGTCCCCGACTGTCCTCAAGACTGGGACTCACTGTGGAGCGGATTCTCCTTTGTTATGGTAACACAAATAGACACACACGCAAACACACAGACACATACACGCACACACACACCCATATACACACACACACACACACGCACGCACGCACGCACACACACACACACACACACACACACACACACACACACACAGAGGGTTAGTTACACTTTAATGTTCTCACGTGTGTCACAGGAAACGGGTGTGGGGGCCGAGGGCTCGGGGCAGCCGCTTATGTCTCCAGGGTCGTGTTTAGAAATCTTCAGGAAAATCCCGTTCATCGAGTGTCACGGACGCGGAACCTGCAACTACTACACAGATTCCTACTCCTATTGGCTGGCTGCACTAGACCCCGCCCACATGTTCAGGTGAGCTCCGCCCACATGTTCAGGTGAGCTCCGCCCACATGTTTAGATGAGCTCCGCCCACATGTTCAGATGAGCCCCGCCCACATGTTCAGGTGAGCTCCGCCCACATGTTTAGGTGAGCCCCGCCCACATGTTTAGATGAGCTCCGCCCACATGTTCAGGTGAGCCCCGCCCACATGTTTCGATGAGCTCCGCCCACATGTTCAGATGAGCCCCGCCCACATGTTCAGGTGAGCCCCGCCCACATGTTCAGGTGAGCCCCGCCCACGTGTTCAGGTGAGCCCTGCCCACATGTTTATATGAGCTCCGCCCACATGTTCAGGTGAGCTCCGCCCACATGTTCAGGTGAGCCCCGCCCACGTGTTCAGGTGAGCCCTGCCCACATGTTTATATGAGCTCCGCCCACATGTTCAGGTGAGCCCCGCCCACGTGTTCAGGTGAGCCCTGCCCACATGTTTATATGAGCTCCGCCCACATGTTCAGGTGAGCTCCGCCCACATGTTCAGGTGTTTCTGAGCTGTGGCAGACAGAGGGCGCTCCAGAGTCACTTCAGGCCGGATCTGGGGCCTCATTTCTAAAGCTCGCTTGCGCAGAAATCATTGCGTAGGCCCTTTTTACGTCAACCGCAGGATTTATGAAACTCCTACTAAGCACCATGCTGTGCTTCTCTCTACGCTCTGCCCAAAGTCTGGAAACACGGGGAAAAAGCGACACTCGTGGAGAGGAGCAGAAGTGAAGAGAGTTTGAGGAAGTGTTTGAAATCATCAGAAAATTCACGGATATAAAAAGAATTACATTCAGATTTGTGCATTTAAGCAGAGATTAGCCAAAACACGGAGAAGGGCTGTTTATTCCACAAATTATTCTACAGTCTACAGTATTAGACATTTGAAACCATGCGCTCTCGTGTACGAGCGTGTGCACTTTCCTGGTGCAGCATTGGGTTTCCTGCAGTCTGCGCCGTGACCACAGACTTCTATAGGTCACAGTCTGGCTGTGACCAACGCAGAGGACGAAATAATGACCAGACCTGAGGGAAAACTCTTCCCTTGGATGCAGCACAGGAGCCAAGCTTTGGTTTAATGAAGCACTGGGACTAAACGCAGCTCCAACACGTTTACGTTTGTCTTTAAGCACCAGAGTGACTCGAGTCTGTGCGTGACACGAAGCCGACGGGCTGAACCTGACTCAGACTCAAAACATTCCCTGCATTTTTGTGTAACGTGGAGCTCTTGCAAATGAGAGCTTGTTCTGTCTGTATAAAGAACACAATAATGTCTGTACCTCTACCGACCCAGGCCCACACCCACTGAGGTCAGACCCAGGCCCACACCCAGAGGTCAGACCCAGGCCCACGCCCACTGAGGTCAGACCCAGGCCCACACCCAGAGATCAGACCCAGGCCCACACCCAGAGGTCAGACCCAGGCCCACACCCACTGAGGTCAGACCCAGGCCCACACCCAGAGGTCAGACCCAGGCCCACACCCACTGAGGTCAGACCCAGGCCCACACCCAGAGGTCAGACCCAGGCCCACACCCACTGAGGTCAGACCCAGGCCCACACCCAGAGGTCAGACCCAGGCCCACACCCAGAGGTCAGACTCAGGCCCACACCCAGAGGTCAGACCGAGGCCCACACCCACTGAGGTCAGACCCAGGCCCACACCCACTGAGGTCAGACCCAGACCCACACCCAGAGGTCAGACCCAGGCCCACACCCAGAGGTCAGACCCAGGCCCACACCCAGAGGTCAGACCCAGGCCCACACCCACTGAGGTCAGACCCAGGCCCACGCCCACTGAGGTCAGACCCAGGCCCACACCCAGAGATCAGACCCAGGCCCACACCCAGAGGTCAGACCCAGGCCCACGCCCACTGAGGTCAGACCCAGGCCCACACCCAGAGGTCAGACCCAGGCCCACACCCACTGAGGTCAGACCCAGGCCCACACCCAGAGGTCAGACCCAGGCCCACACCCACTGAGGTCAGACCCAGGCCCACACCCACTGAGGTCAGACCCAGGCCCACACCCAGAGGTCAGACCCAGGCCCACACCCAGAGGTCAGACCCAGGCCCACACCCACTGAGGTCAGACCCAGGCCCACACCCAGAGGTAAGACTCAGACCAGTGTTTAGTGTGGTCTTTTACTGGCAGAATAACAGCGCCTGATCTGTGTCTGATGTGTTACATGCCAAATCTGTGTTCTGTCTGCTGGTCCCTCACTCCTTTCCCTCTCCTCGGGAGGGTATCTGAATCTCTCGCACGCCTCCTTTGACCGAGGGAAGTTCCTGCGCAGTCGTTTATAAATGAGGCCCCTGATCTTATGTTTTGTTTTTTTTTGCAGAAAACCTGTTCCTCAGACCGACTCAGTGTTTCCTGAACGCCTCATCAGCCGCTGCAGAGTCTGTGTCAAGAGACTAAACCAGAACTAAACCAGGACTAAATCAGGAGTACACCAGGACTAAGCCAGGACTAAACTAGGACTACACTTGGACTAAAACAGGACTATACCAGGACTAAACCAGGACTACACCAGGACTAAACAGGACTAAACCAGGACTACACCAGGACTAAACCAGTACTAAACCAGGACTAAACCAGTACTAAACCAGGTATTGCTTGAAAGTTTTATGACTTGATGTAATTCAGGGGTGTCCACTTTTTCCTGGAGGGAAACAGAGACCTACAGAGAACTACAGACTGGCACCAGGGTCGTAGACTGGCACCAGGATTGTAGACTGGCACCAGGGCCGTAGACTGTATCACGTATGAATCACGTGAATCATTCCGAAAAGTATTTTTTTTCTGAGGTTTGAAAGTGCTACCATAGACTCAGATCCTTCAGGTCTGTTTCACATCAGAGTTAGAGTTTGAATTAGGGTTCAACCATTTGGTAGACCATTTAAAACTAGCAGTAAAAAGTATGTTTCAACAGGACGGCCACATTTGGCCCTCGGGCCGTAGTTCGGACACCCCTGATGAAATTAATATAAGTATTAAATAATGTATTTGTATTTCTGCTTCATGTAAAAGTGTGAATGAGTCCATGTCCCGAGGTCTTAAAGGAACTCTTCAAGGGTTCGGACTGTTTCCTGTTTCTAATGCGCTAGCTAATGAGCTAGCTACTGGTTCAGTTTGTGTGTAAAAAGCGTGGACTCTCTCTCTGTACCTGCTGCTGTCAGGCTCCTCACTCTGACTTTATAACAAATCCATATCTGAACATTAAGAACAGACCAATCAGGCCTGGACCATCCCCAAACCCTTAATCCTAGAGTCTGGACCATCCCCTAATCCCTTAATCCTGGAGTCTGGACCATCCCCTAATCCCTTAACCCTGGAGTCTGGCCCATCCCCTAATCCCTTAACCCTGGAGTCTGGACCATCCCCTAACCCTTAAGCCTGGAGTCTGGACCATCCCCTAACCCTTAACCCTGGAGTCTGGACCATCCCCTAACCCTTAACCCTGGAGTCTGGACCATCCCCTAACCCTTAACCCTGGAGTCTGGACCATCCCCCAACCCTTAACCCTGGAGTCTGGACCATCCCCTAACCCTTAACCCTGGAGACTGGACCATCCCCTTTTGTCCAAACTGAGTCACTTGCTGTAAAATACTCAACACATTTATTTAAAGACACACTTTGTAACTTTGGCACCTGGAAATAGAAAGTTAAAACCATACTTCGAGACATTCTGCGTGGAGATATATAGGTTTGATGTCATAATGGTGAAGATTATAGCAAAAGGAACAATGTTTCCATGGAAACAAGAAGGAGAACCTCCTCAAGGCCAAATAAGAGTCAGTTTGTGGAGATGAAGCCCGCTCACAGTACATACAATAAACACAACCAAAATGAAAAAAAACAAAAACAAAAAAAACCCCAAAAAAACCAAACATGCTTTCAGTCTTTTTGGCTATAATGTTCCATACTGTGGCTTTAAATGGATATTTCTATTGTTTTGTTTGAGTTGTGACTGTAATGTTATAAATTAAACAATTTTTCAAAAATCTGATTTGAGTTTATTTCTGTGGAAGGAGCAAAAGGCCAGAAGAGAGGGTCAGAAGAGGAGAGGAGAGGGTCAGAAGAGGAGAGGGTCAGAGGAGGAGAGGGTCAGAGGAGGAGAAGAGAGGGTCAGAGGAAGAGAGGAGAGGGTCAGAAGAGGAGAGGGTCAGAGGAGGAGAGGAGAGGGTCAGAAGAGGAGAGGAGAGGGTCAGAAGACGAGAGGGTCAGAAGAGAAGAGGGTCAGAGGAGGAGAGGGTCAGGAGAGGAGAGGGTCAGAAAAGGAGAGGGTCAGAGGAGGAGAGGGTCAGAAGAGGAGAGGGTCAGAGGAGGAGAAGAGAGGGTCAGAAGAGGAGAGGGTCAGAAGAGAAGAGGGTCAGAAAAGGAGAGGGTCAGAGGAGGAGAGGAGAGGGTCAGAAGAGGAGAGAGTCAGAAGAGGAGAGGGTCAGAGGAGGAGAGGAGAGGGTCAGAAGAGGAGAGGGTCAGAGGAGGAGGGGGTCAGAAGAGGAGAGGGTCAGAAGAGGAGAGGGTCAGAGGAGGAGAGGGTCAGAAGAGGAGAGGGTCAGGAAAGGTTAATTCTTCAATAAATTCAGAAAAAAATGTAAATTTTAAATGAGGACATTTTATTTTCACATTTGAGTCTTCAGTGAACATCATCTTCATTTGCATAGAACTAATAAAATAATAATAATAATAATAATAATAATAATAATAATAATAATAATAAAAAGAGCAGCACCAGAATATTTAGAATATTTGTATTTTGTACAGTTAAGACACACTGGGTTCGTCCCTTTGACATTAAAAACTGAAAACAGGAAAACAACTGTGAAACCAAGCCAAGACCAGGACCAAGACCAGTTTTAGACCTGGTTAGGTCTCAGTAGACACAGAGTGTACAACAGCTCCCTCTAGTGTCAGACTGACGTCACTACAGAGACACAGACTAACAGTTTGAATAATGTGTTAAAAAATATAAATTTTGATTTGTCTTTTGCCTTTTGGACATTTTAATAAATAAATGCATAAAACATAAAATGTTGACATTATGAAAGTGGAGTGTGTGTGTGAGTGTTGATGGTGGTCGGAGGGGCCAGTGGTTTAGATTGGCAGCCTCGCTTCCGTCAGTCTGCCCCAGGGCGGCTGTGGCTACAATAGTAGTTTACCACCACCGAGTGTGGAGTGAATGAAGAAGGATCTGTAAAGCGTCTTTGAGTGACTTGAATGGCGCTAAACGTAGTGATTAATTAATAAAATCAGGTGAACTGAATTAAAAAAAAAGATCTTTCTTTGCATGAATCATTTTTTCAGACAGTTGTGATTTTGATATAAATAGGTCCAGACAATAATATTAGCATTTGGGTCCAGATGGCACCAGCGAGCAGCTGTGAGTGGTTTTAGCCCAGATTAACAGCTAACAGGCTAACGGCTAATAGGCTAACAGGCTAACGGCAGGCTAATGCTAGCACACTGCTCCAGGTTGGACCGTGACCCGAATCGTGTAAAGAATTGTGTACGAATCTTTATGTGCGCCGTTAGACACTGGACTTTTTTTTTTAAAAGAACCAAATATTTACTCTTTAAGTCCTTCACTCCAAGTTTAGTACAGGTTTAGTCCAGGTTTAGTCCAGGTTTAGTTTAGGTTTAGTCCAAGTTTAGTCCAAGTTTAGTCCAGGTTTAGTCCAGGTTTAGTTTAGGTTCAGTCCAGATTTAGTCCAGGTTTAGTTTAGGTTTAGTCCAGGTTGAGTCCAGGTTTAGTCCAGGTTTAGTCCAGGTTCAGTCCAGGTTCAGTCCAGGTTCAGTCCAGGTTCAGTCCAGGTTTAGTTTAGGTTTAGTCCAGGTTTAGTCCAGGTTTAATCCATGCTCTACTGAGTGAACTGGACTTTGAAGGAGACCCGTCCCTGGTTCCGGTCTCTAAAGTTCTGGTTCTGGATGCTGCTGCCTTCGACCCGACAGGTGATGGACAGAGACACGCCCACATCACGGCGAGAGGGGAGGAGCTTCACGGCGACTAACGGCTGAACGTACTGAGACTGAAAAAGAGGAGGAGAAATCAATGAAAGACAAACAAACAAAATAAAAGAGAAGAGAGGGAGAGGAAGAGGAGAGGAGGAGAGAGGAGAGGAGAGGAGGAAGAGGAGAGGAGGAGAGAGGAGAGAGAAGAGGAGGAAGAGGAGAGGAGGAGAGAGGAGAGAGGAGAGGAGGAGAGAGGAGAGGAGGAAAGAGGAGAGGAGGAAGAGGAGAGGAGGAGAGAGGAGAGAGGAGAGAGGAGAGGAGGAGAGAGGAGAGAGGAGAGGAGGAGAGAGGAGAGGAGGAAGAGGAGGAAGAGGAGAGGAGGAGAGAGGAGGAGAGAGGAGAGGAGGAAGAGGAGAGGAGGAGAGAGGAGAGAGGAGAAAGGAGAGGAGGAGAGAGGAGAGGAGAGGAGGAGAGAGGAGAGGAGGAAGAGGAGAGGAGGAGAGAGGAGAGAGAAGAGGAGGAAGAGGAGAGGAGGAGAGGAGAGAGAAGAGGAGGAAGAGGAGAGGAGGAGAGAGTCCTCCTGCAGGTTTCTTCTTCAAACTCACATGGGTTTTTTTCCCGTAGAATGGGAAGAACATCCGATCCAAACGAGCATCAGGAGGAAAATACTGAAGCTTTAACGGAGTCTGGAACCACACACAGACACAGACACACACACACAGACACACACACACACACACACACACACACACAAACACACACACGAGTCAAATTATGTGAAAGTTCATAAATCCATAAAATTATAGAGCACAGTGTCAGAGCGTCAGAGTGTCAGAGCGTCAGAGGGTCAGAGCGTTAAAGGGTCAGAGTGTCAGAGCGTCAGAGGGTCAGACGGTCAGAGTGTCAGAGTGTCAGAGTGTCAGAGGGTCAGAGGGTCAGAGCGTTAAAGGGTCAGAGTGTCAGAGCGTCAGAGGGTCAGAGGGTCAGAGTGTCAGAGCGTCAGAGCGTCAGAGGGTCAGACGGTCAGAGTGTCAGAGTGTCAGAGGGTCAGAGCGTTAAAGGGTCAGAGTGTCAGAGCGTCAGAGGGTCAGAGGGTCAGAGTGTCAGAGCGTCAGAGGGTCAGAGGGTCAGAGCGTCAGAGGGTCAGAGCGTCAGAGGGTCAGAGCGTCAGAGCGTCAGAGGGTCAGAGCGTCAGAGGGTCAGAGCGTCAGAGGGTCAGAGTGTCAGAGGGTCAGAGCGTCAGAGGGTCAGAGGGTCAGAGCGTCAGAGCGTCAGAGGGTCAGAGCGTCAGAGGGTCAGAGGGTCAGAGCGTCAGAGGGTCAGAGTGTCAGAGGGTCAGAGCAGAGGGTCAGAGCGTCAGAGGGTCAGACCGTCAGAGCGTCAGAGGGTCAGAGCGTCAGACCGTCAGAGCGTCAGAGCGTCAGAGCGTCAGAGGGTCAGAGCGTCAGAGGGTCAGAGTGTCAGAGGGTCAGAGGGTCAGACCGTCAGAGCGTCAGAGGGTCAGAGCGTCAGAGTGTCAGAGGGTCAGAGGGTCAGAGGGTCAGACCGTCAGAGGGTCAGAGCGTCAGAGGGTCAGAGCGTCAGAGGGTCAGAGCGTCAGAGGGTCAGAGCGTCAGAGCGTCAAAGGGTCAGAGGGTCAGAGCTTCAGAGGGTCAGAGCGTCAGAGGGTCAGAGGGTCAGAGCGTCAGAGCGTCAGAGGGTCAGAGGGTCAGAGCGTCAGAGCGTCAGAGGGTCAGAGCGTCAGAGCGTCAGAGGGTCAGAGGGTCAGAGCGTCAGAGGGTCAGAGCGTCAGAGCGTCAGAGGGTCAGAGCGTCAGAGCGTCAGAGCGTCAGAGCGTCAGAGGGTCAGAGGGTCAGAGCGTCAGAGGGTCAGAGCGTCAGAGCGTCAGAGCGTCAGAGGGTCAGAGCGTCAGAGCGTCAGAGGGTCAGAGGGTCAGAGCGTCAGAGCGTCAGAGGGTCAGAGCGTCAGAGGATCAGAGCGTCAGAGGGTCAGAGCGTCAGAGGGTCAGAGCGTCAGAGGGTCAGAGCGTCAGAGCGTCAGAGGGTCAGAGCGTCAGAGGGTCAGAGCGTCAGAGGGTCAGAGCGTCAGAGGATCAGAGCGTCAGAGGGTCAGAGCGTCAGAGGGTCAGAGCGTCAGAGGGTCAGAGCGTCAGAGGATCAGAGCATCAGAGGGTCAGAGTCTCAGAGGGTCAGAGCGGTCTAGAACCAGGATAAGGTCCAAACACACATGAGTCAAACTATGTACAAAACTGAAACTCTATAAAAACAACTCTATGGTAATTTATGCAAATGAGGTACGTACCTTTGATGTGCAGTTAATGTAGGGATCTCCAGAGGGTTTCAGCCCCACCACCTGCACACACACACACACACACACACACACGCACGGTATAAATGCTGTGGAATTAACACAGTTGGACACATACAAATAAGATGGAACTGTAGGCAAAACCCACTGATAATAAAAAACATCTAAACTGTGTCTCTGCTCAGCTGCATTTAAAAGGAATTGAACCCTAACCCTAAAACACCTGCACCAGGGATGACAGGAACTGGGAATTAGCTCTGGCGCTACAACCTGCACTAAGCATCTCTCCTGTTAAAGTGAATGTAGATTGTGCACTGTCCCTGTGTCATAAACAAACTAAACAAATAAATAAATAAATAAATAAATAAATAAGAGAAACACACACACACACACACACTCATGTCCACACACACACACACACACACACACACACGCACACACACACATGCATAGGTGTGGTGTAAACAGACCGACCCGGTTCAGGCTGAGGA
>CM057093.1:0-27500 GCA_029959045.1 Taenioides sp. WSHXM2023 | reverse complement strand
GACTCAGATCCAGTGAGATCTCACCAGGTTTGGACTTATTTAGTTTACTGGCATAACTGGCATATTTGGTTCATCCTTGGTTCAGTCCTGGTGTAGTCCTGGTGTAGTCCTAGTTTAGTCCTGGTTTAGTCCTGGTTTAGTCCTGGTGTAGTCCTGGTTTAGTCCTGGTTTAGTCCTGGTGTAGTCCTGGTTTAGTCCTGGTGTAGTCCTGGTGTAGTCCTGGTTTAGTCCTGGTTTAGTCCTGGCGTAGTCCTAGTTTAGTCCTGGTGTAGTCCTAGTGTAGTCCTGATGTAGTCCTGGTGTAGTCCTGGTTCAGTCCTGGTGTAGTCCTAGTTTAGTCCTGGTTTAGTCCAGGTGTAGTCCTGGTTTAGTCCTGGTTTAGTCCTGGTGTAGTCCTGGTTGTGTTCTCACCCGGGTTCTGGAGCAGGTGGTTGTATTTGGGTGTGTCTGGGTCCAGTGTGAGGAGGACCATCCACAGAGTGAAGCAGAACATGGCCGACAGCAGCGAGTAGAAGACCAGGTAGAAGAGCAGGATCCTCCCTGCAGACAGAGGGAGGGCATCAGTCTTAAACGAATAACAATCTAACAGCTAACACGAGGCACCAAGCTAAGATTAGAGCTGTGTCTCATTTCTCTTTCCTTGCATCCTTCTCCTTGATTCTTCTCCTCTTGACTTCAGGAGGAAGAGGACCCCAGTGCAGTGAGTTACTGGAGATCTTCTACCAGTCTGTGGAGGACATCACCCTGTACTTCGCTGTGGTTCTGCTGGGGGAGCGGCACCAGGAAAAGGGACATTGGGCGGATTGACAAACTGATCTGTAAATCTGGACACGTGATCAGCTGTGAGCTGGAGACATTTGTCACAGTGAGGGACAGGAGGACACTGGACAAACTGCTCTGCATCATGGACACTCCTGCTCACCCACTGCACCAGACTATAGAGGAACAGAGGAGATAATACTCCCTACAACTGTACAACAACTCACCCACTGCACCAGACTATAGAGGGACAGAGGAGATAATACTCCCTACAACTGTACAACAACTCACCCACTGCACCAGACTATAGAGGGACAGATAATACTCCCTACAACTGTACAACAACTCACCCACTGCACCAGACTATAGAGGGACAGATAATACTCCCTACAACTGTACAACAACTCACCCTTATGTAACAGATAACCCTATGTCCTGTCATTACTTATTTTCTATTTTATTTTGACTTTTACATATACATTTATATAATTATGCCTTACTGACACGTGTCTCTTGCTATTTTTGCTGCTTTAGAATTTATTATTAGCATTCATATTTTCTACTCTTTGTGTGAGCGGCTGTGTCCAAGTAATTTCCCTTGTGGCTCAGTAAAGTTTGTCTAAGTCTACATCTAGGAGCAGAGTGTTTTCAGTTTGACAGAAGAATCAGCATAAATGTGCAGTGTTTGTGTGTTAATGTGTGAATAAAACGAAACATGAGGAAACTACAGAACAGAACAGATGAGACATTTACCATGTGACGCAATTTCAAGGAGAAAAGGTTCACAGAAAAACTTGTATTCAGCGTGTTTCTCTCTGTACATGAGCAGTAATAAGAATGGGAAACTGTATTACACACAGGCACATGAAGTCACACAAGCTCTTTTTACACATCGAGGGCTCCTCTTCTGACCTGCAGCTCTTGTCTAAATAAGAAAAGTCCAGACAGACACCAGCCCATTTAAATCTCCCTTTAAACACTTGAACTGTGCAGATTCACACGAGCTTGGGTTCTGTTCTGGTCTGAAACACCTCACAGACCCCTCTGTTTTTACTTCACTGAACAAGATTGGATTTAGTTTTGGTTCAGTCCTGGTTTAGTCCTGGTTTAGTCCTGGTTTAGTCCCGACTTACCCCAGGAGGACTTGGTCCGGCCCAGCACTGCTCCGGTTCTGGAATTGTAGATAAAACTGCAGAAAGTCTCCTGTGCTTTGTCCTGGACGTGGTTCTGACAGGTCTGGTCTCTGGTCCAGTCTCTGGTCTGGGCTCCAGTCTGGACCCCGGGTGGGACTCTGGTCTGGATTTTCTCCTGGGTTTTAGCTCGAGCTGGTTTGGGCCGTTGGTTCTTTTGGTTCTTGTTGAGATCTTTGTTTTGCTGCTGGTTCATACTTAATTTGGTCTTGTTTTGATCCTGGTCCAAACCCGGCTTGGTTTCATTTTGGTTCAGGTCTTGGTTCTGGTCTTGGTTAGTATTGGACATTTTATTTAATTTTTTTTAAGACAAGATCTCTTCTGAAACCAAGCAGTCTAACTGCAAATGCTGGTTTAATTCTGGTTTGGTCCCGTATTAGTTCTGGTTTGGGTTTGGTTTAATCCCAGTTTGGTCCTGGTTTGGTCCTGGTTTATTCCAGCCTTAAACCACTGTGCAGCTGTCGCCCTGCTCCTGGTTTAGACCTGGTAGCCATGGGTTTCAGAAAGATTAAAAAAAAAAGACTGTTGCCATAGCAATTAACAATTTGATACAGAATATTTTACCTTTGGAATGGGAAGTCATCCAAATGACACAAAAACAGGAATCTGAAACAAAGAACAGAACTTTTAGAGAAGTTTTATACTGAAAAACTGGTCCTGGTTTAGTCCTGATTTAGTCCTGGTGTATTCCTTGTGTAGTCCTAGTTTAGTCCTGGTGTGGTCCTAGTTTAGTCCTAGTTTAGTCCTGGTGTAGTCCTGGTTTAGTCCTGGTTTAGTCCTGGTGTAGTCCTGGTTTAGTCCTGGTTCAGACCTGGTTTAGTTCTGGTTTAGTCCTGGTGTAGTCCTGGTTTAGTCCTGGTGTAGTCCTGGTTTAGTCCTGGTGTAGTCCTGGTTTAGTCCTGGTGTAGTCCTGGTGTAGTCCTGGTTCAGACCTGGATTAGTCCTGGTTTAGTCCTGGTTTAGTCCTGGTGTAGTCCTGGTTCAGACCTGGTGTAGTCCTGGTTCAGACCTGGTGTAGTCCTGGTTCAGACCTGGATTAGTCCTGGTGTAGTCCTGGTTCAGACCTGGTTTAGTCCTGGATTAGTCCTGGTGTAGTCCTGGTGTAGTCCTGGTTTAGTCCTGGTTCAGACCTGGTTTAATTCTGGTTTAGTCCTGGTGTAGTGCTGGTTTAGTCCTGGTGTAGTCCTGGTGTAGTCCTGGTTCAGACGTGGTTTAGTTCTGGTTTAGTCCTGGTGTAGTCCTGGTGTAGTCCTGGTGTAGTCCTGGTTCAGACCTGGTGTAGTCCTGGTTTAGTCCTGGTTCAGACCTGGTTTAGTTCTGGTTTAGTCCTGGTGTAGTCCTGGTTTAGTCCTGGTGTAGTCCTGGTTTAGTCCTGGTGTAGTCCTGGTGTAGTCCTGGTTCAGACCTGGATTAGTCCTGGTTTAGTCCTGGTTTAGTCCTGGTGTAGTCCTGGTTCAGACCTGGTGTAGTCCTGGTTCAGACCTGGTGTAGTCCTGGTTCAGACCTGGATTAGTCCTGGTGTAGTCCTGGTTCAGACCTGGTTTAGTCCTGGATTAGTCCTGGTGTAGTCCTGGTGTAGTCCTGGTTTAGTCCTGGTTCAGACCTGGTTTAATTCTGGTTTAGTCCTGGTGTAGTGCTGGTTTAGTCCTGGTGTAGTCCTGGTGTAGTCCTGGTTCAGACGTGGTTTAGTTCTGGTTTAGTCCTGGTGTAATCCTGGTGTAGTCCTGGTGTAGTCCTGGTGTAGTCCTGGTTCAGACCTGGATTAGTCCTGGTTTAGTCCTGGTGTAGTGCTGGTGTAGTCCTGGTGTAGTCCTGGTTCAGACCTGGTTTAGTTCTGGTTTAGTCCTGGTTTAGTCCTGGTGTAGTTCTGGTTCAGACCTGGTGTAGTTCTGGTTCAGACCTGGTGTAGTCCTGGTTCAGACCTGGTGTAGTTCTGGTTCAGACCTGGTGTAGTCCTGGTTCAGTCCTGGTGTAGTCCTGGTTCAGACCTGGTTTAGTTCTGGTTTAGTCCTGGTTTAGTCCTGGTGTAGTTCTGGTTCAGACCTGGTGTAGTTCTGGTTCAGACCTGGTGTAGTCCTGGTTCAGACCTGGTGTAGTCCTGGTTCAGACCTGGTGTAGTCCTGGTTCAGTCCTGGTGTAGTCCTGGTTCAGACCTGGTTTAGTTCTGGTTTAGTCCTGGTTTAGTCCTGGTGTAGTTCTGGTTCAGACCTGGTGTAGTCCTGGTTCAGACCTGGTGTAGTTCTGGTTCAGACCTGGTGTAGTCCTGGTTCAGACCTGGTGTAGTCCTGGTTCAGACCTGGTGTAGTCCTGGTTCAGACCTGGTGTAGTCCTGGTTCAGACCTGGTTTAGTCCTGGTTCAGACCTGGTTTAGTTCTGGTTTAGTCCTGGTGTGTTGTGTGACTCAGTAAAGCTCCTCCTCTTGTCAGGGTTATTGTCCCACCCCTCCCCCGTGCCCCGGGTCTGTGCACGTGTGTGAGAGCGTGCACGTGTGTGAGAGCGTGCACGTGTGTGAGCGCGTGCACGTGTGTGAGAGCGTGCACGTGTGTGAGAGCGTGCACGTGTGTGAGAGCGTGCACGTGTGTGAGAGCGTGCATGTGAGCGTTCACGTGCCGTGGCCTGAAGTGTTTGTGGATGTGATGCTATAAATAGAACTCTTTCTATGTGATTTACTTTGACTCTAGAACTGTGCCAGGTCCTGAACCTGGTCCTGAACCTGGTCTCGTCTAGTCCAGATTCTTGATCTGGTCTATCCCTGGACTCTACTCTGGTTCTGGTTTAGTTCTTTAGACTCTAGGATTTTTAAGATGACACTTTATATTCTCTTGGATTTAGTCTCTTCTGATTAATTGTATTCTGTCTTTTCCTTTTTGCTTTTTATTAATATTCACATTAATAAACACCAGAAATATTCATGTTTCAGGTGCTTTTCTGTGGATTTGATGTTCTCAGATGATTCCTGATGTTTCTCTGTGGACCATGGATGGCTCCCACCATCACCATTCATCACATTCTCTCCATCTCTATCTCCAGATCTTTAGATTTGCATCTTCTGCAGTTTTGAGGTGTGGTGTCACAGGTCACTGCCATATCTATGAGGAAGCACGATTGGTCCGTGGTCCGGTCCGTGGTCCGGTCCATGGTCCGATCTCATGTACTCTGCAGATGTTCCAATGACTAAAGGCTTGGAGCCTATTGTGTCCATTTACAGTACAAATTTTTCTGTTTTTGCTAGTTGCAGCTTCTTCTTCTTCTTCTTCTTCTTGTTCTTCTTCTTATTATTATTATTATCTTAATCACACATCAGCATGTTTAGATTTGTACGCACTTTGCTTCTCGTTTTCCCCATCTGTCCTCTCCCCTCCCCATGTGAGCGTGCACACACGAGCGTGCACGTGTGATCAGTGGAGCGTGGAACCTCACGTGGCTCTGACCATGTGACGCTGTCAAATATTGAACAGGCGCTGACATCCGTCCAGTGTTCAGAGTGTGTTTGTGGATAAGATAAAACCTGATTAAAACCAGTTTAGATCCACATATTTAATCCTAAATTTAATCCTAAATCTGGATTTAAATAGTGCAGCCCCACAGCTGTAAACAAACACATGGTCTCACTAACTGCTCAAAGGCTCAAAGGCACAAAGGCACAATGGCCACTTCCGGTCAGAGGAACAAATTCCTCTGTAAGATAAAGTGTATGAGGTTTGTAAGGTGCTAAAACTCATCCCAGTGTATGCGGTGTTGATGTCACATCCGGTGAGTTGTTTTCGGCTTACGTGCTGTGTGTTAGACTCTCTCTACTTTTTGTCTCTACTTTTTGTCTCAATCCACGAATTTATCCCAAATTAATTTGCTCTTCACCATACCAGCTCTAGTCGATTGGTCTTTAATCCATTCGTAGTACATCTAGTCTCAATAGTTTGTGGATTCAAAGCACCTATACTCTCGTTCCAGCCTGAGTTAGCCTAGCTTGTTAGCCTAACTTGTTAGCATCATGGCTGGGCCTTCTAGCACCGCTACTGCGCTGTCCTGCTCAAGCTGTCATATGTGGAGTGAGAACCCTTGCTCTTTCACTGACGATAGGCTTAGTTGTGTGAAGTGTAGTGTAGTGGTAGCTTTGGAGGCAAGGGTTACTGAGTTAGAAACGCGGATCCGCTCATTGGAGGCCTTTAGACCCAGCTATAGTCAGATTGTAACGTCAGGGAGCGCGGACCGCGTCAGAGCTAGGGCTGCTAGCGTTAGCCAGCCTAGCTCCCCAGTGACCTCCCCGCAGCTGGGAGAAGACCAGGATCGATTTGTGACAGTTCGGAAGAAGCATAGCGCTACACGCCACCCGGTAGTGCACCAGGAGCTCCCCGTCACATATAGGTTTGCCCCTCTCAGTGGCGACACACCCGCTACTTGGACTCGTGAGACTCTAGTGATTGGAAGCTCTATAGTTAGAGACGTGGAGCTGCCAGCGGCATCAGTTAGGTGTTATCCGGGGGCTAGAATGGGTGACATCGATGGAAACCTTAGGCTTCTTAGAAAGAGTAGGCAGAGGTACCGTCAAGTCGTGATTCACGCAGGCGGTAATGACGCCCGGCGGAGACAATCAGAAGTTCTCAAATTGCAGGTACAGGCTGTGTGTGAATTGGCAAAGTTGATGTCGGAGAATGTAATATTTTCTGGCCCTCTACCCTGTCGTGTCAATGCTGAACTGTACAGCCGACAGTCAGCATTTAACTGCTGGCTTTCTAGTTGGTGCTCCCAAAACAATGTAGTTTTTGTCGACAATTGGAGTGCGTTCGAGGGGAAGCCCGGGCTCATACGCAGGGATGGTGTCCATCCGACTTCGGCGGGCACATCTCTTTTAGTCAGAAATTTGACCGATAGTCTTAGTCGCCTAAAGTGACAGGGAAAAAGTGAGTCCCGGGCGCAGAGGAGAGTTAGTGGAAAATCCTGCTCCTCTGTTACTGACGCTAGGCTCTCGCCCGCTCTGTCACAAATCAAGTATTCAGAACCTAGTCAGATAGAGACTGTGTCTGTCCCTCGAAAAAATAAAAATAAAAATACATTTAAAAGACCAAAAAACTTAATACAAACACCAACTCGTGATACTAGTCAACCTCTAAATAAGTGTGTAAAGTGTGGACTGCTAAACATAAGGTCGATTTCTTCTAAATCCTTTTTAGTCAATGAATTAATTCAGGACCTTAACATTGATATTTTGGCCCTGACTGAAATTTGGCCTCAACCTGGTGATTTTGTGAGATTAAATGAGTCCACACCTCCAAGTCATGTCAACTTTCTGAGTGCCAGGAGCACTGGTCGAGGTGGTGGTGTTGCAGCCATTTCTCATTCTGGCTTGTTGCTTTGTCCTAAAACTAATAAAGCGTTCAGCTCGTTTGAAAGCCTCAGTCTATCAATAACCTGCCATAAATGGAAAAACCAAAAAGGTGTTTTATTTATAATAATTTACCGACCTCCTGGTCCTTATTCAGAGTTTTTTGTGTCGGGCTTGGTTGTGGACTGGGACAAAATTATAATACTTGGAGATTTTAACATAAAAACTGACCTGACAGATGATTGTCTAAACAAAGCCTTTAGCGCTCTTTTGAATGACATCGGTTTCACTCAGAGTGTAAATCAGCCCACACACAGTCATAAGCACACATTGGATCTTGTTCTAAAAGTCCTCCCACAAAATCCTATATTATCAGATCATTTATCATCTAATTACCTTTCAGTTTATTCTAAAGATTTCTCTGTTCACCAGAATAAAATAATAACTAAAAGAACAATTTCTGAAAAAGCTGTTACTAATTTCATAGAAATAATTGAGCCAATATTTAATGATTGTCATGTGACCCGGCTGGGGATGGTTTAGATCCCATCAAAAGTGACCAATTTGTTGATAAGACCATGGATTCTTTGAAAACTGCCCTTGATGCAGTTGCTCCACTAAAACAGAAAGTTGTCAGGCCAAGGCGATCTGCTCCATGGTATAATGAAGAACTGCGTGCACACAAACAAAAGGTTAGGAGAATTGAGAAAAGTTACCGTAAAGCACACTCAGTGCAGTCTTTAAAAGCATGGAAAACCTGCCTTCTGTCCTATAAGCAGGCGTTGCGTGCGGCCCAAACCAGTTACTATTCCAATCTAATAGAAGTAAACAAAAATAATCCTAGGTTCTTATTCAGCACTGTAGCCAGGCTGACAAACTGCCACAGTGCAGTAGAACCTTCAATCCCAATTACCCTCAGTTCTGAGGATTTCCTGACATTTTTTAATAATAAGATCATTACTATAAGAGATAAAATAAATGAAATTGCCCCTACTTTTAATTCTGAGCAAGTCCAAGCTGTAAGAGTAGGGTCTCAGTTAAACTCATGTCCAGTTTTGATGGGATCTGAATTATCCTCAGTTGGTCCAGTTTTTGAGAAGTTTGCTATTCTAAATCATGCAGAATTAACTTCAGCCTTTATGTCCTCTAAATCCTCAACTTGTATGTTAGACCCAATCCCAAGTAGACTTTTCAAAGAAATTCTTCCTCTAATTATTGATCCTATTCTTAATATAATAAATACTTCACTGGAAAGTGGTTATGTGCCTCAGTCTTTTAAATATGCAGTAATTAAGCCGCTCCTAAAAAAGCCTAATCTTGATCCTGACCTCTTAGCCAATTACAGACCTATTTCAAATCTTCCGTTTATGTCTAAAATTCTGGAGAGAATTGTAATTAAACAGCTTTGTCGCCATCTGCAGGAGAATAATTTATTTGAAAATTTTCAATCTGGATTCAGAACTCATAGTACTGAGACAGCCCTAGTTAAAGTAACAAATGATTTGTTATTGGCTGCTGACAATGGTCAGGTCTCAATACTGGTTCTGTTGGACCTCAGCGCAGCTTTTGACACAATCGACCACAACATTTTACTGCAGAGGTTAGAATGTGATGTGGGCATCAGAGGAACTGCCCTCAGCTGGTTTAAATCCTATTTATCCGATAGGTACCAGTTTGTAAATGTAAACCAGAGCTCCTCACAGTGCTCTAAAGTAGCCTACGGTGTGCCACAGGGTTCAGTTCTGGGTCCAGTTCTGTTTACCCTTTATATGCTACCATTAGGTAATATCATCCGAAAGCACGGTATCGATTTCCACTGTTATGCAGATGACACCCAGCTGTACCTATCAGTGAAACCTGATCAGACTAATCAAATTGAAAGGCTTAGTGACTGTGTGAGGGACATAAAAACATGGATGACCTTTAATTATTTACTTCTTAACCCTGAAAAAACTGAAGTCATTCTATTAGGCCCTAAACACTTACGAGACTCTATTGTGGTTTTGTCCCGGCCTGCAGCTGGGCTCGATGTAAAGTTTGACTCTCTAACTGAGCAGATAATCACATTGGACAATGTCAGTGTAGCCTCCAGCTCCACTGTAAGAAACCTTGGAGTCCTATTTGATCAAGAGCTCTCATTTAAAGCACACATAAGCCATGCCTGTAAAACAGCTTATTTTCATTTACGCAATATAACCAAAATTAGAAATGTACTGCCAAAAAATGATGCTGAAAAACTTGTCCATGCTTTTGTCACTTCGAGGTTACACTACTGTAACTCCCTGCTTGCAGCTTGCCCTAAAAGCTCTATAAAAAGCCTTCAATTGGTTAAAAATGCAGCAGCAAGAATACTAACAGGTACTAAAAAACGAGAGCACATTACTCCAGTATTAAGATAAGATAAGATAAGATAATGCTTTATTTGTCCCACAATGGGGAAATTGCAGTGTCACAACGCAAGTTACAGAAACAGTAGGAAAATAAGAGCATCAAAATCAAGATAAATAATAAGTATTTACAATCAACTAAAAAACACAGCACTGTAAGCTAAGCTAAAAGGCACAGGAACATTGCACAATAAGTGTTTTGATTCTGAGATGATTGTGTACAGTGCAGTGATGGACAGTGGTGGGTAAATAAATAATAGCAGGTACAGTGACTTTAAATAATATTGCACATTGTTATTATTACTATGGAGATGACACATGGTTGCTATGGCGATGACACATGACTAGCATTGTTCATTATACAGTCTGACAGCAGCAGGAAGGAAAGACCTGCGAAATCTCTCCTTTACACAGCGAGGGTGAATCAGTCTGTCACTGAAGCTGCTCTCCAGAGCAGACAGGGCGTCCTGCAGGGGGTGACACTCATGGTCCAGCATAGACATGAGTTTAGCCAGGACCCTCTTGTCCCCCACCTGCTGCACCGAGTCCAGAGGACAGCCCAGGACTGAGCTGGACTTCTTGATGATCTTGTCCAGTTTCTTCTTCTCCCTCTCTGTGACGCTGCTGCTCCAGCAGACCACACCGTACAGGATGGCTGATGCCACCACAGAGTCATAGAAGGTCCTCAGGAGTGGCCCTCTCACTCCAAAGGACCGCAGTCTTCTCAGGAGATAGAGCCGACTTTGGCCCTTCCTGTACAGTGCATCTGTGTTATGAGTCCAGTCCAGTTTATTGTTCAGATGCACACCCAGGTACTTGTAAGAGTCCACTCTCTCAATGTCTCTTCCCTGGATGTTCACTGGTGAGGGGGCAGTAGAGTGGCGTCTGCGGAAGTCCACCACCATCTCCTTGGTCTTCCCCGCGTTGATGAGAAGGTGGTTCCGGTGACACCAGTCCACAAAGTCCTGCGTTAGTCCTCTGTACTCCGCGTCGTCATCGTCCGTGATGAGACCGATGATGGCGGAGTCATCGGAGAACTTCTGCAGGACGCAGCTGTCCGTGTTGTGTCTGAAGTCTGCAGTATAGAGGGTGAAGAGGAAGGGCGCGAGGACAGTGCCCTGGGGCGCCCCCACACTGCAGGTCAGATGTAGGCCTCCTTGACGTTGGCAAAGAATAAGTCCAAAGTTTTATTGTCTCTAGTGGGGCAGGTCACATACTGGGTGTATGTTGGCAGGACAGATGAGGGAGATGCATGGTTGAAGTCCCCGGTGGTGAGGAAGAGGGCCTGTGGATGCTGAGTCTGAAGAGAGCTGATGCAGGAGAGCAGCTCTCACAAGCATTCTCCGCGTTAGCACTGGGAGGAATATACACAGCCAGTGTGATGACGTGTGAAAACTCCCGGGGCAGGTATATATATATATATATATATATATATATATATATATATATATATATATATATATATACACACACACATATATATATATATATATATATATATATATATATATATATATATATATATATATATATATATATATATAAATTATTGTCCAGTCTTGGGTCTTGGTTTGGTCTTGGCTCTGAGAGGTTCTGGATTAGATTAGTCCTGAGCCTGATCTGGGTTAAACTGTATTATCCTGAGATTTTTAATGGGATCAGAGGTTTCTCTGCAGCGCCTCCAAGTCTCTCCCAACCAGGACCAGGACTAAGACCAGACCAGAACCAGACCACAACCAGACCAGAACCCAAACCAGAACCAGACCAGAACCAGATCAAAATCAGACCAGAACCCAACCAGGACCAAGAAAAAACCAAGACCAGATCAGGACCAGGATCAAGAACAAAATATAGACCAGGACCAAAATTAAAACAGTACTAAACTGGAACTAAACCTAGTCCAGAAGGGACATCATTTGGACACAGGATAATAATAATAATAATAATAATAATAATAATTATTATTATTATTATTATTATTATTATTATTATTATTATTATTAATCAGAATAGTAAATATATTTATACCGTGTGGTGTTTTCATTCAAGCTATCTAAAAGTTTAATTAACAAACGAACCTGATCTGGGAGGGCATCTGACACGCCACAACATCTGGGAGGGCATCTGACACACGGGGGGGAGAAGAGAGAGAGGAGGAGAGAAGAGGAGGGAGAAAGGAGGAGGAGGAGGAGAGGAGGCGAGAGAAGAGTAGGAGAGAGGAGAGGAGGAGAGAGGAGGAGAGAAAGAGGAGAAGGGAGAGAGGAAAAGGGAGAAATGAGGAGAGAAAGAGGAGGAAGAGATAAAAAGGAGCAGGCGGGAGGGTTGCAGTGCAGGGCGCTGATGACATCACCCCTCCCCCCTCCTCTCCCTAAAGAGGCGGAGCGTTGGGTAATGATGTCATGTTACCGTGGAAACAGCCTTCATCCAGATTTACACCGATTCACACCGGGACTAGAGAGAACGAGGACCAGGCGACAAATAAACCAACAAGGAGACAAGGAAACGAGGAGACAAGGAGAGAGGACGAGGACAGAGGAGACAAGGAGACAAGGAGAGAGGAGACAAGGAGACAAGGACACAAGGAGACAAGGAAAGGAGGCGAGGAGACAAGGAGAGAAGAGACGAGGAGAAGAGGAGACAAGAAGGCAAGGAGAGGAGACGAGGTGAGAGGAGGCAAAGAGAGGGGAGACAAGGACACAAGGGACAAGGACAGAGGAGACGAGGAGAGAAGAGACAAGGAGAGTGGCAACAAGGAGTTAGGAGGTAAGGAGACAAGGAGGACATACATGACACAAGATGCGAGGACAGGGCAGGGACTGAGAGACACCTGCCGCAACCTGAAGGAAACTACAAGGAAATGACAAGAAGATATTAGGACGCAGCCAGGAGATAAGGAGAGGACACAAGGAAGCAGTGAGAGACAGGAGATAAGTCACGCACCCAAAGGACATAAGGAAAGGAGACACTGAAGGGACAAATGGGGACACATTTATTTGTTGTATATTTATTCAATTATAAAACCCTGTCCCCTGTCCTCAGAGGACATGGACAAGGAAGCAAGGAGACAAGGAAGCAAGTGAGGACACTAAACATGTGAGTGAAGGACGCAGCTACTCACGGTGATCAAACTCAGGAGACATTTTGTCCAACAAAGAAACAGCAGCAATATTTTATATTATTATACTATATACTACAACTATACTACTACTATACAATATACTACTACTAGTTCCTGTTTTTGTCTTTTTACAGGAACTGAGCAAAAACATGAGCTGAACTGCACCTGATCTGCACCTGTTCTGCACCTGTCTCAGGTGAGACACGTGTCCCCCACCCACACACACTTTCACACACACATAGACAGGTGCAGTGTCTCTATCCTCACACACAGACAGGTGCAGTGTCTCTATCCTCACACACAGACAGGTGCAGTGTCTCTATCCTCACACACAGACAGGTGCAGTGACAGGTGCAGTGTCTCTATCCTCACACACAGACAGGTGCAGTGTCTCTATCCTCACACACAGACAGGTGCAGTGTCTCTATTCTCACACACAGACAGGTGCAGTGTCTCTGTCCTCACACACAGACAGGTGCAGTGACAGGTGCAGTGTCTCTATCCTCACACACAGACAGGTGCAGTGTCTCTATCCTCACACACAGACAGGTGCAGTGTCTCTATCCTCACACACAGACAGGTGCAGTGTCTCTATCCTCACACACAGACAGGTGCAGTGTCTCTATCCTCACACACAGACAGGTGCAGTGACAGGTGCAGTGTCTCTATCCTCACACACAGACAGGTGCAGTGTCTCTATCCTCACACACAGACAGGTGCAGTGTCTCTATTCTCACACACAGACAGGTGCAGTGTCTCTATACTCACACACAGACAGGTGCAGTGACAGGTGCAGTGTCTCTATCCTCACACACAGACAGGTGCAGTGTCTCTATTCTCACACACAGACAGGTGCAGTGTCTCTATCCTCACACACAGACAGGTGCAGTGACAGGTGCAGTGTCTCTATCCTCACACACAGACAGGTGCAGTGTCTCTATTCTCACACACAGACAGGTGCAGTGACAGGTGCAGTGTCTCTATCCTCACACACACAGGTGCAGTGTCTCTATCCTCACACACAGACAGGTGCAGTGACAGGTGCAGTGTCTCTAACCTCACACACAGACAGGTGCAGTGTCTCTATTCTCACACACAGACAGGTGCAGTGTCTCTATACTCACACACAGACAGGTGCAGTGACAGGTGCAGTGTCTCTGTCCTCACACACAGACAGGTGCTGTGACAGGTGCAATATCTCCCGTGTTGACAGGACCCAGATGGACGCCCGCTCATGCTCAATTTTGGTGGACTTCCTGAGGTACGTGGAGGATTTGGGTCTCAGGACCTACGATGACCTGGTGATTCAGAACGCCTCCGACATCTCCAGAGAAAGTGACCGCCTCAGAGTCCAGAAGAACAAGAACCTCCTTCAGGAGCACAGACGGCAGGAGCAAAAGAGACAGGAGCAAATACACAGGTACCCAAAGAGACAGGAGCAGACAGGAAGAGACAGATGGTTTTACCACAGAGACACGAGAGCAGGGGTATGTGGTGCCCCCTGCTTTTTACAGTAGACATTTATTTATTTATTTATTTATTTATTTTATTTTTTTTGGTGAATTTATATTTGAATGTGATCCAGCGAAAGTGCAGTGTGACATTTGACTGTGTCAGAGAAAGAGAGAAGTGAGGGATTATAGTGAACCTCTGGTAGAGAGTTTGTGTTAGAGTGGGTTTACTCTGGACATGTTCTTCCACCAAACCAAAACATGCTTCTGAAATATGAAATAATCCTCCAGGTACTCAAGCCCCAAGGACATCTGGAGATAGGTCCCCACTGCAAATGTTCCATTAAAGTGTGCCTTAGCTTTGAGAGAGGACGTTAAATGTCCTGTATCACAAAAACTGACTCTGAGCTTAAACATGTTTAGTCATTAGTTCATCTGTGTTCATCACCAAAGCTCAAAACGCTCTGTTCCACCTTGTGATGTCATCAAGTGGTAGTTTTCAAGTGAACAGCTCCTTTTACCTTTAGTTCAGTCGAGATCGGCAACTCCAGGACTGAAATGATCCAAATGAGTCTAGTGAAGGTGTGTGGAGTTTAAAAACACAGTGGAGCACTTCCTGTATCACCACATGATGACATCACAAGGTGGAACAGAGTGTTTTCAGTTGAGAGAAGAACTTAGCCTAAATCTGCAGGGTTTGTGTGTTAAACATGTGAATGAAACAAAACAAAATGGGGTCACATGCGTCCTGTAAAACATGAGATCCTGTGTAACTCTGTGCTGTGTTCCTCCAGGCTGGGCTTTATGACAATGCCCTTTCCCCAAGATCGAGCTCCTTCTCTGGGCTTCAGCGTCCGCTCACAGTCCCTTCACTCAGTCCAGGGTGACCCGGATCAGAACCACTGGGACATGGATGACCCAGCCAATCAGAGCCACTGGGACACGGACGACCCGACCAATCAGAGCCTGAGGAAACAGCCACCACCCAAACCTCGGCGAGACCCAGCAACAAAACTGAGCAGCTCCGAAACTGAGGGACTCACAGAAGGCAAGAGAGACATGTCCTTTTTGCCATTTGAGTCAGAGTAAGAGCCATGTCCATCTCCTGTTTGAGTCAGTCACATTTAAATGTGATCTGTGTTCTTGTGTAAATGTGTGCGTTCTTGTGTAAATGTGTGTATCTGAAGTGAAACATGAGCCCAGCGTTGGTGTGAACAGCACTTTTAAGTGCTCGTCATCTCCTCAAACAGACGAGTGCAGAAACTAACACACTCTAGAGTCATGTGTGTGTGTGCGTCTGTGTGTCTGTGTCTGGGTGTGCATCTGTGTGCATCTGTGTGTGTGCGTCTAAAACAGAGGAGTGCACAGAATCATGAAAGGAGCTGATGTGAGGCTCAGATTTCATGTGTTTGTGTCACAGCCACACAGGATTTGAACAGAGTTTGATCCAAATAAACCTGAGTAAACTTTCTCTGGCAACATTTCACTTCAGTGAAGGAGAACCAAGGTTTCACTGGCAGAACATGCAGCTGTGTCAGTGGCAGAACATGCAGCTGTGTCACTGACAGAACATGCAGAACATGCAGCTGTTTCACCCACTGAACATGCAACTGTTTCTGGAGTCAAACCATGAAAACAAACTTGAGCTAACCACTAGCATGACTGAGCTAACCACTAGCAGATCCGGCTCTGACTCAAACTGGGGAATGACAGTCCCCTGTAGTATCCAGTGCAGTGGAAAATGGGGTTAGAGACAGGGTCACAGGAGTCACAGAGGTCACAGGGGTTACAGGGCTCAAACATTGGATCTCAGGTCTGATCCAATCTAGGTTCTGGACTCAAATCGATATTGTTTTTTCCAGGTCTGATTGGGGAGAAGCTGCCCCCTCCCAAACCTCGAAGGGATCCCTGCACTCAGCTCAGCTCCTACCTTGACCAATCACTGAGTGGCGACCATGGTGACAGGAGGCCTCTGGACCAATCAGAAGCGGCTAGCGAGGAGGAGCCGGTCTATATCGAAATGGGCCCAAAGCAGAACCTGGACCAAGACGAGGGGGTCTATGAGGAGATGACATTTACCTCAGAGTCCAGCCCAAAACCTCAGAAGGTTCCAACGCCATTCCCCAACCTCCTGAGCCACAAAGCGCCGCTGCTCACTCTCCCCCAGAACCAAAACCTGGGCCTGGACCAGACCTCTCCTCAGAGCTCTGATGAGTCCCCCCTCACACCGCTCGAAGCCACCCTGGGACAGTTCTTTCATCAGGATTTAAAGTCCAAAACTCAGAAGAACCCTGGAGCCAAAGCAGAAGCTCGAGTCCGCAGAACATCAGACCCGGTCCAGGATCAGGAGCGGGGTCTGTTCAAACCGGACCGCAGATCTGAGTGGAGCCAGAGCGTGGACCAAATCCACCCAGAGAGAGGCCACCGAAGAGACCCCAGAACCAGAGCAGACTTCAGAGACCGGAGACTGGACTCTGAACCTGACCTGAGACCGGACCAGAGACAGTATTACAGTCTGCGCCGGGATCCCACGGGTCGAGACCACAGGGACAAACGGGACCTCCGAGACCCACGGAAGGGCATCCGGATCGAGCAGAGGCGAGAGCGCAGCCTGGAGAATCTGGAGTATGTCTTGGACCAGGACTTAGATCAGAACTTAGACCGGGACTTGGACTTTACAGTGACAAGTTCTGGCCGTGCGTCAGCTCCTCCTCTGATCTCCCGCTCAGGCCCCTCCCCCATTCCTCAAAGCTACCGTCGTAGCCAATCAGCATGCCCCTCACCGGTGAAGCGTCCGCCTCCTTATGATGTCATCATGATGTCAGCAGTTATGTCCCATGGAGGTCACGTGACCCAGAGGCTCAGAGGTACATCAGGTTAGCATATTAGCATTAGCACAATGTCTCATTCCTGTTTTTCCTTCTCAGGGCCAGAGTCCGGGTCAACACTGAGAGTGGGTCCAACCCAGGTCCAAACCCAGGTCCAAACCCAGGGCCAAACCCAGGACCCGTCTGTGCACGCCCAGGTATGCCCTCGCCCTGCTCCCCTTTAAAATCAGATCAAATAAATATGAAATAAAGAAAAACATCTGAGATACAAACTATTAAACAAACCAGAGTCACAAAAGATTTATCTTATTATGATAATATTATTATTATTATTATTATTATTATTATTATAGCATTAATAAAAGAGTTAATAATATTATTAATAATATAATTAACAAATGTCTATAAGCAAACAAACTCGATAGAGTCCGGACCTACTTAAATCTGGACACTTTTTAAATTAGGTCTAAACTCGTCCCCAGTGCTAAGCTAAGCTAACAGAGCTGCTGATGTTGAACTTTGACCTGTGTTGACATGGGCTCACTCAGTCACCTGACCTGACTGTCCTGTGTCCCAAACAGAGCTCGGGTCTGACCCGGATCCTGGAGCAATGACTGGACCCGGTTCCTCCTTTTCAAATGTTTTGGTGTGTTTGAATATGTGCTTAACTAATTCTTAACTAACTTAACTGTTAATAATTTAGAAAGCTAACCCTAACCCTTACAGCTAAATGTGTGGCTAACCATGGTGCTAACCCTGCAGCTAACCATAGTGCAGCTAACCATAGTGCTAACCATGGCGCTAACCATAGCAATAAACCTGCAGTTAACCCTAACCCTAAGTCTAAACCATTGCAGCATGGCTAACCCAGGCTCTCTGACCCCAGACTCTCTGCCCCCAGACTCTCTCTGACCCCAGACTCTCTGACCCCAGACTCTCTCTGACCCCAGACTCTCTGACCCCAGACTCTCTCTGACCCCAGACTCTCTGCCCCCAGACTCTCTGCCCCCAGACTCTCTCTGACCCCAGACTCTCTGACCCCAGACTCTCTCTGACCCCAGACTCTCTCTGCCCCCAGACTCTCTGCCCCCAGACTCTCTCTGACCCCAGACTCTCTCTGACCCCAGACTCTCTGACCCCAGACTCTCTCTGACCCCAGACTCTCTGACCCCAGACTCTCTCTGACCCCAGACTCTCTGACCCTACGCTCTCTGACCCCAGACTCTCTCTGACCCCAGACTCTCTGACCCCAGACTCTCTGACCCCAGACTCTCTGACCCCAGACTCTCTCTGACCCCAGACTCTCTCTGACCCCAGACTCTCTGACCCCACGCTCTCTGACCCCAGACTCTCTCTGACCCCAGACTCTCTGACCCCAGACTCTGACCCCAGACTCTCTCTGACCCCAGACTCTCTGACCCCAGACTCTCTGACCCCAGACTCTCTCTGACCCCAGACTCTCTCTGACCCCAGACTCTCTGACCCCAGACTCTGACCCCAGACTCTCTCTGACCCCAGACTCTCTGACCCCAGACTCTCTGACCCCAGACTCTCTCTGACCCCAGACTCTCTGACCCCAGACTCTGACCCCAGACTCTCTCTGACCCCAGACTCTCTGACCCCACTCTCTCTGACCCCAGACTCTCTCTGACCCCAGACTCTCTGACCCCAGACTCTGACCCCAGACTCTCTCTGACCCCAGACTCTCTGACCCCACTCTCTCTGACCCCAGACTTTCTCTGACCCCAGACTCTCTGACCCCAGACTCTCTGACCCCAGACTCTCTCTGACCCCAGACTCTCTGACCCCAGACTCTGACCCCAGACTCTCTGACCCCAGACTCTCTCTGACCCCAGACTCTCTGCCCCCAGACTCTCTGCCCCCAGACTCTCTCTGCCCCCAGACTCTCTGACCCCAGACTCTCTGACCCCAGACTCTCTCTGACCCCAGACTCTCTCTGCCCCCAGACTCTCTGCCCCCAGACTCTCTCTGACCCCAGACTCTCTCTGACCCCAGACTCTCTGACCCCAGACTCTGACCCCAGACTCTCTCTGACCCCAGACTCTCTGACCCCACTCTCTCTGACCCCAGACTTTCTCTGACCCCAGACTCTCTGACCCCAGACTCTCTGACCCCAGACTCTCTCTGACCCCAGACTCTCTGACCCCAGACTCTGACCCCAGACTCTCTGACCCCAGACTCTCTCTGACCCCAGACTCTCTGCCCCCAGACTCTCTGCCCCCAGACTCTCTCTGCCCCCAGACTCTCTGACCCCAGACTCTCTGACCCCAGACTCTCTCTGACCCCAGACTCTCTCTGCCCCCAGACTCTCTGCCCCCAGACTCTCTCTGACCCCAGACTCTCTCTGCCCCCAGACTCTCTGCCCCCAGACTCTCTCTGACCCCAGACTCTCTCTGACCCCAGACTCTCTGACCCCAGACTCTCTGACCCCAGACTCTCTGACCCCAGACTCTCTCTGACCCTAACCCTCTGACATAAGTCTGTCCACTCTAGTTTGAGAATCCAGACTAACCTGACGTAACCACATAACCCTGGCTGTGTGCACATGTCCTCCCTCCCTCTGAGCCTGCACCCAAATCCCGAACCGTACTGCTGCTATGTCCATGGGCAAGACACTCCACCCACCCTGGCTCTATGAATTTGGTGTGTGGGGTCAGTGCTCAGAAAGAATCAGAATCAGAATCAGAAAAGCTTTTATTGCCATTGTCAGTGAACACAATTCACAAACTGGGAACTTGCTTTGGTGATGAGGTGCAACATTGAACACTGAATAATAATAATAATAATAATAATAATAATAATAATAATAATAATAATAATAATAAAGTATCACTATTTAAAAAGAAAGTAAGAGCATGCAAAAAAAGATTAAGATATATAATAAAAGAATAAAAATAGTCTAGTATATACAGAAGCATCAGAACAACAGTGCAAACTGCACACACCCTCAGTTTGCCCCAGCTGTGTCTACAGAACTAAACCTCCAAAGTGTTTGGATAAAAATCATAGACTGTGATGGACATAGCTAACCCCCTCTCCAAACAGGAAGTGAGCATGGGTGTGCTTCTAGCTCCATCGACCCTGACTCCAATTGACTTGAAAAAGCGTAGGTTCTCTTTCTGTAACTGCTGCTGTCAGGCTCCTCATTTTGGTCTTATAAGCTTCGTATTAACCCGCTCTGCATGATCCTTAGGTTTTTATTTTGCTATTTTGTCTATAAATAAATTGTTATTCCTAATATGGACCTGGTTCCATATTCACTCCTATAACAGCATGACATCACACCTTTACTCCACTTTATACAGTCTGTGGTAAAAATACATAAAATGGCTTCTAAAAATGCACTATATAGAACTAATACAATATTAGTGTCAGTATTAGTATTATAGTTAGTTAGTTATTATAGCATTACAGTGTTATTATTGTTTCCTGAACATAGCAAAAGGAGAAATTTAATTTGTCAACTGGACAGAGTTCATTTGGTCGAATATGTTTCTCATCCAAGCTGCTTCTTCAGTTCTGGTCAGATGGACACTGCTTTATATCTGCCTGAAGGGGGCGCTAATTACAATGACAATACAATACGTACGTACAATACGTTTCCTGAACATGTACGACAGCATTACATGATGGAGGAACTGCAGAAGGAGAGGACAAGAGGACACATCTGAGGACTAAAGTCAAACTATACTCAGACTCATTCTAACCCTTTTGAGCTAAACCCAAACGCCGACTAACTCTAACCCAAACTAAAATCCACAGTAGTCTTTTTTGTTAATAAAAATATCAAGTCTATGAAAAACTGTGTAATACATCTTTGAGATCTCCTGTGTTTTATTAGCACACAAAAACACAGCACACAGAAAGAGAACTATAATGAGTTTATTTTAAAATACAAATGAACATCCATATGTAATATGGCTATATAACACATATATATGTATGTTATATATCCATATTACATAACCTGCAGATACAAGCACATTTTACACTGATCTGAATCAACGGTCTCTGGCACAAACCCTAAACCTGCACCCTCACTGTTAGCGTCACTACTTCCTGTCCAGTTTGAGCTCGATGAGGTTTTTGCTGAGTCATGCTAAAATGAATAACTATTTAAAGATAATGGAAAAATATAAGGCTGTGGATGGATGTCTCTGACCACATGTCAAAATACCTTTTTACCTTTAGTTCAGTAGAGATTGGCAATTCCAGGTGAATGAAAGAATGAAAGAAAACACAGCTCCAGATGTGTTTGTGATGGGGAAACTACATTAGAACAGAGACAATAAAACAGCATAACATAGGGCCTGTAATGATTTGAATAAAAATTACTGTTAGCTTTGAGACAAAGTGAGCTAGCTAGCGTGCTGCACAAAGACTAGTACTTCAGCTCAAGTTAATTAAACACAAACTGTTGAAGTTATGCTGCAGGCTTTTGTTTCCACAGGCGTCCTGGTTCTTCGGCGGCCTCCCTGTGTGTGTAGCCTCTGGCTTTGGGGCCCCTGGCTTTGGGACCCTTAGCGGTGGTGAGGGGGTGTGGCCAGCCTCGGGGGACCTGCTGATGCGAGATACGATGGAGCGAAAAAGGGTTTTGTGTCGTGAGATCAGGAGCCGGACTGTGAGGAGGCCTCCTCCTTATGGGGCCACAGTGCCCCCTGCAGGAGCACGGAGCTGGGACACTGAGATCTGAGTTTAGCGCCTCCCTCTGGCGACAGGTGGTACTGTGCTCCAGCTCTGTGTTGATCAGACACTCCTTCGTCTCCTCGGTCACCTCCTTCTCTGGAGATGAGGGAATAATGGAGCTGGTGCTTGAACATACATACATACATAAAGGGTTTGTGAGATGCACGTGAATGTTTTCTGGGATGAAACTGTCAGAATGAAAATGTTTTCAAAAGTCAAATGAGTTCCTGTAGAAACAATAAAAAATACTGAAAAACTACTATCACTAATGACTCCTTCCTCTCCCCTGACTCCTCCCACCTCCCTTGACTCCTCGGTCTAGGGTTCTTTAATTATCACACACACATTGTTCATTTAAATATACTTTATTTATTAATTCATTTCAGTTACATCATACATCCATCTATGTACCCGTTACTCCACAACGTCTGGAGACAAAAGAGGGGGCGTGTCCTAGGTAGGCCATATTCATAGCCTCTGGGGGAGGTTTTATGCCAAGCCATGTGGTTTCAGTTCCTTTTTGTTTTATGGGTTTTGTGTATTTGATTTACATAATTTAGTGTTTATAGTTTATGTGTGTAAAATCTCTCAGTCATTTATTTGGTCCAATACGTTTCGAAGCTCATCCAAGCTGCTTCTTCACTTCTGGTCAGACGCTGGTGCCTTATATCTGCCTGAAGGAAGGAGCTAATTACAATGAAAATTACTCTGAGGCTACCACACCTGTTTACAGTTTCTGTTAGTTAGCTCAGCTACTGAATATGCATTGAGTGTGGGGTCTTGTTAGCAGATCCATTCAGGGCCATGATGGTGTTTTCACACCTCTGGACATGTCCTGGCTAGTCCCATTGTTTTCTCTGTTTGTTTTGATTTAGGTTTGAGGATAGAGTTATAGATGGAGACAAATGATGTCTGAGACCTCCTTTTCTGTTCAAAGAAGGATTCTCTTTCTTGACAAAAATAGCCTCTTTAACTCCTCCTCTCAAACCAGTTCTTTTCTCTGGCCAAGATCTGGACCTCACTGTCCTCAAAGGAGTGGCCTGTGGCTTTTAGGTGGAGATGTACGGCAGACTGAGGTCCTTTTAGGTGGAGATGTATGGCAGACTGAGGTCCTTTTAGGTGGAGATGTACGGCAGATTGCGGCCCATCCTGGTTTTCCCGTCTGTGTTGATACATCCTTTTGTGAAGTGGCTGTTTTGTTTCTCCAGTGTAGCGCCCCCTGCAGTCTTCACTACACTGAATGGAGTAGACCACATTGCTTTGTTTGTGGCTTGGTGTTTTGTCCTTTGGCTGGACCAGTTTCTGTCTTAAAGTGTTTGTGGGTTTGAAATAGACTGGGATTTCATGTTGTCTGAAAATCCTAGTTTTTCAGAAACACCAGCCAAATAGGGAATAATTACACCCTTTCTCCTGGGTTCTGATTCTCTGTTGTCTTGTTTCTTAGCTCTCTTAGTTTTATTGAAAGCCCATTTACAGTTTATGTTAGACAGTTTGATTTCAAGGGGACTTGGGCCCTTGTTTAGGGTTAGGGTTAGGGTTAGGGTTAGGGTTAGGGTTTAGGGTTTAGGGTTAGGGTTAGGGTTAGTTAGGGTTAGGGTTAGGGTTAGTAGGGTTAGGGTTAGGGTTAGGGTAGGGTTAGGGTTAGGGTTAGGGTTAGGGTAGGGTTAGGGTTAGGGGTTAGGGGTTAGGGGTTAGGGTTAGGGTTAGGGTTAGTTAGGGTTAGGGTTAGGGTTAGGGTTAGGGTTAGGGTTGGGTTAGGGTTAGGGTTAGGGTTAGGGTTGGGTTAGGGTTAGGGTTGGGTTAGGGTTAGGGTTAGGGTTAGGGTTGGGGTAGGGGTAGGGTTAGGGTTAGGGTTAGGGTTAGGGGTTAGGGGTTAGGGTTAGGGTTAGGGGTTAGGGTTAGGGTTAGGGGTTAGGGTTAGGGTTAGGGTTAGGGTTAGGGTTAGTTAGGGTTAGTTAGGGTTAGGGTTAGGGTTAGGTTAGGGTTAGGGTTAGGGTTAGGGTTAGGGTAGGGTTAGGGTTAGGGTTAGGGTTAGGGTTAGTCACAACATTAGGTGCCCGTCTCTGTAAGGAAACGGGCAAGGCACGGGCTCTCATGCGGCTGCGGGATCGCCGCCATCCCTCCGCCCGACGCTCAGGTGGGTTGTGCACATTTGTTGCCTGTCTCCATGTAGAGACAGGGAAGGGTCGAGCTCCCGTAATGTTGCGGGAGTACTGCAGCCTGTTTGGAACATGCCCAGGCATATTCTGTCTCTGGGCAGAAACAGGGGGGGCTCTGGCTCCCACAAGACTGCGGGAACGATCAGACCGCGGAATCCGCCCACGAAACCGCTGGTCACGGCGTCCACGACGGACAAGAGTCCACGTGGACATGATCAAGAGTAAAAATATATATTTTTTTGTTGTTTTTTGTTATTTTTAGGGTTAGGGTTAGGGTTAGGGTTAGAAATGTTATAGGCCTGCCTCTCGGGAGAGACAGGCCAGGCTCGGGCTCTCGCACGGCTGCGGGGACGCCACCCTCCGTCACTCTCATAGTCGGACCGCGTAAACTGCCCACGAGTACGTCGGTCCTGGCGTCCACGACGGACCAAGATCCAATCGGACATCATCAAACTACAGGTTAAACCAAGGTAAGTAGAACAAAAGGTAAGTTGAAAAAAGGTAAGTAAATTATTTTTTTATTTTTTATTTATTTTTTATATTTTTTATTTATTTTTTATTTTAATGAACCAATTGTATAAATGAACTGATTATTAAAATGAACTGATTAAATGAACTGATTTAAACAAAGAAAAAGGTATTAATTGTAAAGGAAAGAAAAAGGTATTTAAGTATTAAAAGGAAAGAAAAAGGTCTTTAATTATTAAAAAGTCAAATAAAGTAGTGCCTCAGAACAACGTTTCGACTGGTAATCCAGTCTTCGTCAGGTTCAAGGCACTAAAAATAGGTTTGAGTCGAGTTCACAGGCGTGTGTCTTGTTGAACAGCTGCGAACGCAATGAGAGCGCTCAGCGCTGCATGGTCCTTTATAGGAGAAGCAGGGGTTAGGGTTAGGGTTAGGGTTAGGGTTAGGGTTAGTTAGGGTTAGGGTTAGGGTTAGGGTTAGGGGTTAGGGGTTAGGGTTAGGGTTAGGGTTAGGGTTAGGGGTTAGGGTTAGGGTTAGGGTTAGGGTTAGGTTAGGGTTAGGGTTAGGTTAGGGTTAGGGTTAGGGTTAGGGTTAGGGTTAGGGTAGGGTTAGGGTTAGGGTTAGGGTTAGGGTTAGGGGTAGGGTTAGGGGTAGGGTAGGGTTAGGGTTAGGGGTTAGGGTTAGGGTTAGGGTTTAGGGTTTAGGGTTTAGGGTTAGGGTTGGGGTTAAGGTGAGGATGGACTCGTGGTTTTGAACGGACAGCAATGCCCGGACTGTAAAGATTTGCAGGCAGAGCATAGCCACTAGAGGCAACGCTTTGCAACCGTTGTTAAGCATTGAAACACGGACTGTGGAAACAGCTCTATAAAGAGCTAGTTCAGCGGGGATGCGAGGGGGCCGTCCTGTGCCCTCTTCCCGGTTCTTTTCGGGCTTGAAGGTCGGCCGGAGAGACCCCCGTGTCTCCCCGGTGATCCGGCCCAGAGGGCCCGGAGCAAGTGTCCCGGGAATGGGGACGTGTCCCTTTAAGTGCCGGTGCTGCGGAGTTCCATACTGGATGTGGGTGTGTCAAGTGACTTGTCCCAGAGTCAAGGCACTGTAACTGGGTAAAGGGAGTGCCGTTGTCCCCTTCCACTCCCAAGGCTCCACCTCAGGGGCTCTGTCTGATTGGTCTGAAGGTAGTATATCAGGGACCTGCCTTTCGGCCACCATTTTCTCGTGCCAAGTTCCCTGACTGCATTCCCGACAATAGGGACTTGACTTTCGGCTTTTTGGCACAGAACAGAAATGGCTTGTGGTATGTGCGGGAATGAATACGCATACCTAAGACAGCACTTTAAAAAGAACCATAAAGTTGTCAACAAGGACGAGCTGGCTTTACTCCTTAAGTTGTCAACGCTCCGGTGAGTTCAGACATTGATCGAAATACTGGTATTTACTAGTACTAACCTCCGGTCTTCTCTCTAGTGGCATCAGTGGGCCCGTGCAATGCATGGTTTGCCAAAAAAACTGTCTCCGGCTGGACAAACACATCAAGGTCGCACATAGGGATGTGACAAAGGGCAAGAGGGCCGAGTACGTGCGCCTGGGGCGCAAGCAGCGGGTCATCAATGACCTAAGGGCACTTCGGGACACAAACCCCGATATACCAATGGTGAGCAGGGTGGACGATGTCATGGAAGTGTCCATGGATCCCCCTGCTGTCCACCCCCTACCACCCGCTGCCCCTGCCCCTGCCCTTGACCCAGCCGACCCGGGAGCAGGTCTAGCTGTCCCGCCGGTGATTCCAGCACAATCTTCTGTACCCCCAGAACCCACAGGTCCGGGTGAAGTCCCCCCAGACCTCCCGGGCCCAAGCTGTGCAATGGCCCAGAAGCGGCTCCAAAGGGGCCGGGAGCCCCTTGGTGGCAGAGGTTGTGGTGAGCATACTTCCACAGCTCTCCACACATTAATTTCCCCACTATAGTTTGCACTGTGATTCTTAGAACGACTCCTGGAACTCTTTCGTAAGAGGATCCAGACATACGGGGCCACCGCAAAAGAAGCCTCCAATGCACAGCAGCGAGTTCAGGCTGTCAGACTGTTCCTGCGTGATGCATCAGGTGGTGGTTTTCCCAGGAAAGACCTGCTCTTTCTACGAGATCATGAGCGGATCTCTGAGTAAGTACTGTATGTACAGACGTAACGCCTAGCCCTACGCATACATATCTAAATATGTGTGAAACATTCCAGTGCAGTCCTTGTTTGGAAGGCCAAAGGGCTGGCCGCCACCACTATAAGGAAGAGACTCACGGATGTGTCAGTGTTCCTCAAGTGGGTCACATCCGCATGGCCCAAAGGAGTCAGGCTCTCGGCCAGAGGCATAGCAGGTGTCAGAGATGCTATCGCAGCCGAGCAGAAAAAAAATGCTGCTGATGTTGTGAGCCGTCAGCAGTTAGTGAGAAGGCAAAAATCTGCCTCGGTCCTCAGTGCGAAGGTTCACCGGGCTTTTATAAGGAGAGCAAACCGGATTCTACCCGAATATTTCAGTAAGTCCGGAGTGGGTGGTCCGGTCTGTATAGCGTATTCCATCTTGACCCCTGTAACCTTAAATATCTGCTTTCTCAGGCACCCTGGAAAGAGATAAGTTGCAGGTTGACCAGCAAAGTTTTTTCGGCTTGCTGGCGGGCCTAATAATTGCCGAGACCGGCCACAGGATATCGGTTCTGCAAAATATGCTTGTGGCCGAGGTCGAGGCAGCAAGACCGAGCAATCAATGCTGCATCATCTATGTGAAGCATCACAAGACCCGCCGGACATTCGGGGACGCGAGAGTCCACGTGGGTACCAATGTCTATGGTGTAATGATGTCCTGGGTCCGCTGCAGACATGATTTCCCCGGTGGAGACTCACCCTATTTCTTTAGCTCCAGTACGGGCAATAGAGCCACCCTACTCCTGCCAGAGTTTAGAAGGAGCTGGCTGGATGTGGGCATGCCCGAGCCACCACCATCGTTCGGCTCCCTGCGCAGCTCAATGGCTACTTATGTGAGTACCTGTGTTGGATTATTCCTTATATGTTTCATACAACTGTGGTTGTTTGCCTCTAAGTAGGTGCTGAGGGTGACTGATGAGAGG
>CM057092.1:36403411-36467273 GCA_029959045.1 Taenioides sp. WSHXM2023 | reverse complement strand
AAGACTCAACAAAGTCGAAACGCGTCGCTCTCAGGACACTACTTTATTAAGCTCGCCCACACCAGGCTGGAGCCCTGACCCTCAATGCTCGCCCACACAGGCTGGAGCCCTATACTTTGGAGATGCTCGCTTATGAATACAAACAAATGTAAATAGTTTAAATACACACAAATGTAAATATTAATCAGTTCATCTAATCGGTTCATTTTGGGGTTACAGATGTAAACAAATACGACGGGGGGGTGGCGTTCCTGCAGCCGTGCGTGAGCCCGTGCCTAGTCTGTCTCTTTCTAGAGGCAGGCCTATACTGTATCTAACTCTGCCAGAGCTCCCACGTGCTGCAGGTCCCCGGTATTCCGGGCCATAGCCTCGTTCCTCTGCCTCGTGATCTGCGGGGGTATGGAGGGGCATGGTGCCACTTCTCCGTCACCCTGACTTTGCTCGCCCACACAGGCCAGCCCTAACCCTAACCTTAATCGTGCTCGCCACACAGGCCAGCCCTAACCCTAACCCTAACCTTTGACCTTTGAACCTTGACCGTGCTCGCCCACACAGGCCAGCCTAACCCTAACCCTAACCCTAACCTTAACCGTGCTCGCCCACACAGGCCAGCCTTAACCCTAACCCTAACCTTTGACTTTGACCTTTGACCTTTGCTCGCCCACACAGGCCAGCCCTAACCCTAACCCTAACCTTGACCGTGCTCGCCCACGACAGGCCAGCCCTAACCCTAACCCTAACCTTGACCGTGCTCGCCCACACAGGCCAGCCCTAACCCCTAACCCTAACCTTTGACCTTGACCTTTGACCTTGCTCGCCCACACAGGCCAGCCCTAACCCTAACCCTAACCCTAACCCCTAACCCTAGGCCTCTTTAACCCTAATTTTGATGGTGATTTATATTTAAAGAAGAAAAAAAGAAAAATGTGAAAAAAATAAATGTTTTTTTTGGTTCACTTACTGTGCCTATATAAAGAGCGTGCAGAGCACTCCCAGTCACTTCACCAGCAATAGTGCAACAGGACACATGCGGATGAAGTCAAGACAAAATGAATACTTCTACAAAGAAACGAAAGAATAGAAACAAATATGAAAGAGGAGGAAAAAGTGTCTAGAGCCTGATGAAGACTCAACAAAGTCGAAACGCGTCGCTCTCAGGACACTACTTTATTAAGCTCGCCCACACAGGCTGGAGCCCTGACCCTCAATGCTCGCCCACACAGGCTGGAGCCCTATACTTTGGAGATGCTCGCTTATGAATACAAACAAATGTAAATAGTTAAATACACACAAATGTAAATATTAATCAGTTCATCTAATCGGTTCATTTTGGGGTTACAGATGTAAACAAATACGACGGGGGGGTGGCGTTCCTGCAGCCGTGCGTGAGCCCGTGCCTAGTCTGTCTCTTTCTAGAGGCAGGCCTATACTGTATCTAACTCTGCCAGAGCTCCCACGTGCTGCAGGTCCCCGGTATTCCGGGCCATAGCCTCGTTCCTCTGCCTCCGTGATCTGCGGGGGTATGGAGGGGCATGGTGCCACTTCTCCGTCACCCTGACTTTGCTCGCCCACACAGGCCAGCCCTAACCCTAACCTTAATCGTGCTCGCCCACACAGGCCAGCCCTAACCCTAACCCTAACCTTTGACCTTTGAACCTTGACCGTGCTCGCCCACACAGGCCAGCCCTAACCCTAACCCTAACCCTAACCTTAACCGTGCTCGCCCACACAGGCCAGCCTTAACCCTAACCCTAACCTTTGACTTTGACCTTTGACCTTTGCTCGCCCACACAGGCCAGCCCTAACCCTAACCCTAACCTTGACCGTGCTCGCCCACACAGGCCAGCCCTAACCCTAACCCTAACCTTGACCGTGCTCGCCCACACAGGCCAGCCCTAACCCTAACCCTAACCTTTGACCTTGACCTTTGACCTTGCTCGCCCACACAGGCCAGCCCTAACCCTAACCCTAACCCTAACCCTAACCCTAGGCCTCTTTAACCCTAATTTTGATGGTGATTTATATTTAAAGAAGAAAAAAAGAAAAAATGTGAAAAAAATAAATGTTTTTTTTGGTTCACTTACTGTGCCTATATAAAGAGCGTGCAGAGCACTCCCAGTCACTTCACCAGCAATAGTGCAACAGGACACATGCGGATGAAGTCAAGACAAAATGAATACTTCTACAAAGAAACGAAAGAATAGAAACAAATATGAAAGAGGAGGAAAAAGTGTCTAGAGCCTGATGAAGACTCAACAAAGTCGAAACGCGTCGCTCTCAGGACACTACTTTATTAAGCTCGCCCACACAGGCTGGAGCCCTGACCCTCAATGCTCGCCCACACAGGCTGGAGCCCTATACTTTGGAGATGCTCGCTTATGAATACAAACAAATGTAAATAGTTAAATACACACAAATGTAAATATTAATCAGTTCATCTAATCGGTTCATTTTGGGGTTACAGATGTAAACAAATACGACGGGGGGGTGGCGTTCCTGCAGCCGTGCGTGAGCCCGTGCCTAGTCTGTCTCTTTCTAGAGGCAGGCCTATACTGTATCTAACTCTGCCAGAGCTCCCACGTGCTGCAGGTCCCCGGTATTCCGGGCCATAGCCTCGTTCCTCTGCCTCCGTGATCTGCGGGGGTATGGAGGGGCATGGTGCCACTTCTCCGTCACCCTGACTTTGCTCGCCCACACAGGCCAGCCCTAACCCTAACCTTAATCGTGCTCGCCCACACAGGCCAGCCCTAACCCTAACCCTAACCTTTGACCTTTGAACCTTGACCGTGCTCGCCCACACAGGCCAGCCCTAACCCTAACCCTAACCCTAACCTTAACCGTGCTCGCCCACACAGGCCAGCCTTAACCCTAACCCTAACCTTTGACTTTGACCTTTGACCTTTGCTCGCCCACACAGGCCAGCCCTAACCCTAACCCTAACCTTGACCGTGCTCGCCCACACAGGCCAGCCCTAACCCTAACCCTAACCTTGACCGTGCTCGCCCACACAGGCCAGCCCTAACCCTAACCCTAACCTTTGACCTTGACCTTTGACCTTGCTCGCCCACACAGGCCAGCCCTAACCCTAACCCTAACCCTAACCCTAACCCTAGGCCTCTTTAACCCTAATTTTGATGGTGATTTATATTTAAAGAAGAAAAAAAGAAAAAATGTGAAAAAAATAAATGTTTTTTTTGGTTCACTTACTGTGCCTATATAAAGAGCGTGCAGAGCACTCCCAGTCACTTCACCAGCAATAGTGCAACAGGACACATGCGGATGAAGTCAAGACAAAATGAATACTTCTACAAAGAAACGAAAGAATAGAAACAAATATGAAAGAGGAGGAAAAAGTGTCTAGAGCCTGATGAAGACTCAACAAAGTCGAAACGCGTCGCTCTCAGGACACTACTTTATTAAGCTCGCCCACACAGGCTGGAGCCCTGACCCTCAATGCTCGCCCACACAGGCTGGAGCCCTATACTTTGGAGATGCTCGCTTATGAATACAAACAAATGTAAATAGTTAAATACACACAAATGTAAATATTAATCAGTTCATCTAATCGGTTCATTTTGGGGTTACAGATGTAAACAAATACGACGGGGGGGTGGCGTTCCTGCAGCCGTGCGTGAGCCCGTGCCTAGTCTGTCTCTTTCTAGAGGCAGGCCTATACTGTATCTAACTCTGCCAGAGCTCCCACGTGCTGCAGGTCCCCGGTATTCCGGGCCATAGCCTCGTTCCTCTGCCTCCGTGATCTGCGGGGGTATGGAGGGGCATGGTGCCACTTCTCCGTCACCCTGACTTTGCTCGCCCACACAGGCCAGCCCTAACCCTAACCTTAATCGTGCTCGCCCACACAGGCCAGCCCTAACCCTAACCCTAACCTTTGACCTTTGAACCTTGACCGTGCTCGCCCACACAGGCCAGCCCTAACCCTAACCCTAACCCTAACCTTAACCGTGCTCGCCCACACAGGCCAGCCTTAACCCTAACCCTAACCTTTGACTTTGACCTTTGACCTTTGCTCGCCCACACAGGCCAGCCCTAACCCTAACCCTAACCTTGACCGTGCTCGCCCACACAGGCCAGCCCTAACCCTAACCCTAACCTTGACCGTGCTCGCCCACACAGGCCAGCCCTAACCCTAACCCTAACCTTTGACCTTGACCTTTGACCTTGCTCGCCCACACAGGCCAGCCCTAACCCTAACCCTAACCCTAACCCTAACCCTAGGCCTCTTTAACCCTAATTTTGATGGTGATTTATATTTAAAGAAGAAAAAAAGAAAAAATGTGAAAAAAATAAATGTTTTTTTTGGTTCACTTACTGTGCCTATATAAAGAGCGTGCAGAGCACTCCCAGTCACTTCACCAGCAATAGTGCAACAGGACACATGCGGATGAAGTCAAGACAAAATGAATACTTCTACAAAGAAACGAAAGAATAGAAACAAATATGAAAGAGGAGGAAAAAGTGTCTAGAGCCTGATGAAGACTCAACAAAGTCGAAACGCGTCGCTCTCAGGACACTACTTTATTAAGCTCGCCCACACAGGCTGGAGCCCTGACCCTCAATGCTCGCCCACACAGGCTGGAGCCCTATACTTTGGAGATGCTCGCTTATGAATACAAACAAATGTAAATAGTTAAATACACACAAATGTAAATATTAATCAGTTCATCTAATCGGTTCATTTTGGGGTTACAGATGTAAACAAATACGACGGGGGGGTGGCGTTCCTGCAGCCGTGCGTGAGCCCGTGCCTAGTCTGTCTCTTTCTAGAGGCAGGCCTATACTGTATCTAACTCTGCCAGAGCTCCCACGTGCTGCAGGTCCCCGGTATTCCGGGCCATAGCCTCGTTCCTCTGCCTCCGTGATCTGCGGGGGTATGGAGGGGCATGGTGCCACTTCTCCGTCACCCTGACTTTGCTCGCCCACACAGGCCAGCCCTAACCCTAACCTTAATCGTGCTCGCCCACACAGGCCAGCCCTAACCCTAACCCTAACCTTTGACCTTTGAACCTTGACCGTGCTCGCCCACACAGGCCAGCCCTAACCCTAACCCTAACCCTAACCTTAACCGTGCTCGCCCACACAGGCCAGCCTTAACCCTAACCCTAACCTTTGACTTTGACCTTTGACCTTTGCTCGCCCACACAGGCCAGCCCTAACCCTAACCCTAACCTTGACCGTGCTCGCCCACACAGGCCAGCCCTAACCCTAACCCTAACCTTGACCGTGCTCGCCCACACAGGCCAGCCCTAACCCTAACCCTAACCTTTGACCTTGACCTTTGACCTTGCTCGCCCACACAGGCCAGCCCTAACCCTAACCCTAACCCTAACCCTAACCCTAGGCCTCTTTAACCCTAATTTTGATGGTGATTTATATTTAAAGAAGAAAAAAAGAAAAAATGTGAAAAAAATAAATGTTTTTTTTGGTTCACTTACTGTGCCTATATAAAGAGCGTGCAGAGCACTCCCAGTCACTTCACCAGCAATAGTGCAACAGGACACATGCGGATGAAGTCAAGACAAAATGAATACTTCTACAAAGAAACGAAAGAATAGAAACAAATATGAAAGAGGAGGAAAAAGTGTCTAGAGCCTGATGAAGACTCAACAAAGTCGAAACGCGTCGCTCTCAGGACACTACTTTATTAAGCTCGCCCACACAGGCTGGAGCCCTGACCCTCAATGCTCGCCCACACAGGCTGGAGCCCTATACTTTGGAGATGCTCGCTTATGAATACAAACAAATGTAAATAGTTAAATACACACAAATGTAAATATTAATCAGTTCATCTAATCGGTTCATTTTGGGGTTACAGATGTAAACAAATACGACGGGGGGGTGGCGTTCCTGCAGCCGTGCGTGAGCCCGTGCCTAGTCTGTCTCTTTCTAGAGGCAGGCCTATACTGTATCTAACTCTGCCAGAGCTCCCACGTGCTGCAGGTCCCCGGTATTCCGGGCCATAGCCTCGTTCCTCTGCCTCCGTGATCTGCGGGGGTATGGAGGGGCATGGTGCCACTTCTCCGTCACCCTGACTTTGCTCGCCCACACAGGCCAGCCCTAACCCTAACCTTAATCGTGCTCGCCCACACAGGCCAGCCCTAACCCTAACCCTAACCTTTGACCTTTGAACCTTGACCGTGCTCGCCCACACAGGCCAGCCCTAACCCTAACCCTAACCCTAACCTTAACCGTGCTCGCCCACACAGGCCAGCCTTAACCCTAACCCTAACCTTTGACTTTGACCTTTGACCTTTGCTCGCCCACACAGGCCAGCCCTAACCCTAACCCTAACCTTGACCGTGCTCGCCCACACAGGCCAGCCCTAACCCTAACCCTAACCTTGACCGTGCTCGCCCACACAGGCCAGCCCTAACCCTAACCCTAACCTTTGACCTTGACCTTTGACCTTGCTCGCCCACACAGGCCAGCCCTAACCCTAACCCTAACCCTAACCCTAACCCTAGGCCTCTTTAACCCTAATTTTGATGGTGATTTATATTTAAAGAAGAAAAAAAGAAAAAATGTGAAAAAAATAAATGTTTTTTTTGGTTCACTTACTGTGCCTATATAAAGAGCGTGCAGAGCACTCCCAGTCACTTCACCAGCAATAGTGCAACAGGACACATGCGGATGAAGTCAAGACAAAATGAATACTTCTACAAAGAAACGAAAGAATAGAAACAAATATGAAAGAGGAGGAAAAAGTGTCTAGAGCCTGATGAAGACTCAACAAAGTCGAAACGCGTCGCTCTCAGGACACTACTTTATTAAGCTCGCCCACACAGGCTGGAGCCCTGACCCTCAATGCTCGCCCACACAGGCTGGAGCCCTATACTTTGGAGATGCTCGCTTATGAATACAAACAAATGTAAATAGTTAAATACACACAAATGTAAATATTAATCAGTTCATCTAATCGGTTCATTTTGGGGTTACAGATGTAAACAAATACGACGGGGGGGTGGCGTTCCTGCAGCCGTGCGTGAGCCCGTGCCTAGTCTGTCTCTTTCTAGAGGCAGGCCTATACTGTATCTAACTCTGCCAGAGCTCCCACGTGCTGCAGGTCCCCGGTATTCCGGGCCATAGCCTCGTTCCTCTGCCTCCGTGATCTGCGGGGGTATGGAGGGGCATGGTGCCACTTCTCCGTCACCCTGACTTTGCTCGCCCACACAGGCCAGCCCTAACCCTAACCTTAATCGTGCTCGCCCACACAGGCCAGCCCTAACCCTAACCCTAACCTTTGACCTTTGAACCTTGACCGTGCTCGCCCACACAGGCCAGCCCTAACCCTAACCCTAACCCTAACCTTAACCGTGCTCGCCCACACAGGCCAGCCTTAACCCTAACCCTAACCTTTGACTTTGACCTTTGACCTTTGCTCGCCCACACAGGCCAGCCCTAACCCTAACCCTAACCTTGACCGTGCTCGCCCACACAGGCCAGCCCTAACCCTAACCCTAACCTTGACCGTGCTCGCCCACACAGGCCAGCCCTAACCCTAACCCTAACCTTTGACCTTGACCTTTGACCTTGCTCGCCCACACAGGCCAGCCCTAACCCTAACCCTAACCCTAACCCTAACCCTAGGCCTCTTTAACCCTAATTTTGATGGTGATTTATATTTAAAGAAGAAAAAAAGAAAAAATGTGAAAAAAATAAATGTTTTTTTTGGTTCACTTACTGTGCCTATATAAAGAGCGTGCAGAGCACTCCCAGTCACTTCACCAGCAATAGTGCAACAGGACACATGCGGATGAAGTCAAGACAAAATGAATACTTCTACAAAGAAACGAAAGAATAGAAACAAATATGAAAGAGGAGGAAAAAGTGTCTAGAGCCTGATGAAGACTCAACAAAGTCGAAACGCGTCGCTCTCAGGACACTACTTTATTAAGCTCGCCCACACAGGCTGGAGCCCTGACCCTCAATGCTCGCCCACACAGGCTGGAGCCCTATACTTTGGAGATGCTCGCTTATGAATACAAACAAATGTAAATAGTTAAATACACACAAATGTAAATATTAATCAGTTCATCTAATCGGTTCATTTTGGGGTTACAGATGTAAACAAATACGACGGGGGGGTGGCGTTCCTGCAGCCGTGCGTGAGCCCGTGCCTAGTCTGTCTCTTTCTAGAGGCAGGCCTATACTGTATCTAACTCTGCCAGAGCTCCCACGTGCTGCAGGTCCCCGGTATTCCGGGCCATAGCCTCGTTCCTCTGCCTCCGTGATCTGCGGGGGTATGGAGGGGCATGGTGCCACTTCTCCGTCACCCTGACTTTGCTCGCCCACACAGGCCAGCCCTAACCCTAACCTTAATCGTGCTCGCCCACACAGGCCAGCCCTAACCCTAACCCTAACCTTTGACCTTTGAACCTTGACCGTGCTCGCCCACACAGGCCAGCCCTAACCCTAACCCTAACCCTAACCTTAACCGTGCTCGCCCACACAGGCCAGCCTTAACCCTAACCCTAACCTTTGACTTTGACCTTTGACCTTTGCTCGCCCACACAGGCCAGCCCTAACCCTAACCCTAACCTTGACCGTGCTCGCCCACACAGGCCAGCCCTAACCCTAACCCTAACCTTGACCGTGCTCGCCCACACAGGCCAGCCCTAACCCTAACCCTAACCTTTGACCTTGACCTTTGACCTTGCTCGCCCACACAGGCCAGCCCTAACCCTAACCCTAACCCTAACCCTAACCCTAGGCCTCTTTAACCCTAATTTTGATGGTGATTTATATTTAAAGAAGAAAAAAAGAAAAAATGTGAAAAAAATAAATGTTTTTTTTGGTTCACTTACTGTGCCTATATAAAGAGCGTGCAGAGCACTCCCAGTCACTTCACCAGCAATAGTGCAACAGGACACATGCGGATGAAGTCAAGACAAAATGAATACTTCTACAAAGAAACGAAAGAATAGAAACAAATATGAAAGAGGAGGAAAAAGTGTCTAGAGCCTGATGAAGACTCAACAAAGTCGAAACGCGTCGCTCTCAGGACACTACTTTATTAAGCTCGCCCACACAGGCTGGAGCCCTGACCCTCAATGCTCGCCCACACAGGCTGGAGCCCTATACTTTGGAGATGCTCGCTTATGAATACAAACAAATGTAAATAGTTAAATACACACAAATGTAAATATTAATCAGTTCATCTAATCGGTTCATTTTGGGGTTACAGATGTAAACAAATACGACGGGGGGGTGGCGTTCCTGCAGCCGTGCGTGAGCCCGTGCCTAGTCTGTCTCTTTCTAGAGGCAGGCCTATACTGTATCTAACTCTGCCAGAGCTCCCACGTGCTGCAGGTCCCCGGTATTCCGGGCCATAGCCTCGTTCCTCTGCCTCCGTGATCTGCGGGGGTATGGAGGGGCATGGTGCCACTTCTCCGTCACCCTGACTTTGCTCGCCCACACAGGCCAGCCCTAACCCTAACCTTAATCGTGCTCGCCCACACAGGCCAGCCCTAACCCTAACCCTAACCTTTGACCTTTGAACCTTGACCGTGCTCGCCCACACAGGCCAGCCCTAACCCTAACCCTAACCCTAACCTTAACCGTGCTCGCCCACACAGGCCAGCCTTAACCCTAACCCTAACCTTTGACTTTGACCTTTGACCTTTGCTCGCCCACACAGGCCAGCCCTAACCCTAACCCTAACCTTGACCGTGCTCGCCCACACAGGCCAGCCCTAACCCTAACCCTAACCTTGACCGTGCTCGCCCACACAGGCCAGCCCTAACCCTAACCCTAACCTTTGACCTTGACCTTTGACCTTGCTCGCCCACACAGGCCAGCCCTAACCCTAACCCTAACCCTAACCCTAACCCTAGGCCTCTTTAACCCTAATTTTGATGGTGATTTATATTTAAAGAAGAAAAAAAGAAAAAATGTGAAAAAAATAAATGTTTTTTTTGGTTCACTTACTGTGCCTATATAAAGAGCGTGCAGAGCACTCCCAGTCACTTCACCAGCAATAGTGCAACAGGACACATGCGGATGAAGTCAAGACAAAATGAATACTTCTACAAAGAAACGAAAGAATAGAAACAAATATGAAAGAGGAGGAAAAAGTGTCTAGAGCCTGATGAAGACTCAACAAAGTCGAAACGCGTCGCTCTCAGGACACTACTTTATTAAGCTCGCCCACACAGGCTGGAGCCCTGACCCTCAATGCTCGCCCACACAGGCTGGAGCCCTATACTTTGGAGATGCTCGCTTATGAATACAAACAAATGTAAATAGTTAAATACACACAAATGTAAATATTAATCAGTTCATCTAATCGGTTCATTTTGGGGTTACAGATGTAAACAAATACGACGGGGGGGTGGCGTTCCTGCAGCCGTGCGTGAGCCCGTGCCTAGTCTGTCTCTTTCTAGAGGCAGGCCTATACTGTATCTAACTCTGCCAGAGCTCCCACGTGCTGCAGGTCCCCGGTATTCCGGGCCATAGCCTCGTTCCTCTGCCTCCGTGATCTGCGGGGGTATGGAGGGGCATGGTGCCACTTCTCCGTCACCCTGACTTTGCTCGCCCACACAGGCCAGCCCTAACCCTAACCTTAATCGTGCTCGCCCACACAGGCCAGCCCTAACCCTAACCCTAACCTTTGACCTTTGAACCTTGACCGTGCTCGCCCACACAGGCCAGCCCTAACCCTAACCCTAACCCTAACCTTAACCGTGCTCGCCCACACAGGCCAGCCTTAACCCTAACCCTAACCTTTGACTTTGACCTTTGACCTTTGCTCGCCCACACAGGCCAGCCCTAACCCTAACCCTAACCTTGACCGTGCTCGCCCACACAGGCCAGCCCTAACCCTAACCCTAACCTTGACCGTGCTCGCCCACACAGGCCAGCCCTAACCCTAACCCTAACCTTTGACCTTGACCTTTGACCTTGCTCGCCCACACAGGCCAGCCCTAACCCTAACCCTAACCCTAACCCTAACCCTAGGCCTCTTTAACCCTAATTTTGATGGTGATTTATATTTAAAGAAGAAAAAAAGAAAAAATGTGAAAAAAATAAATGTTTTTTTTGGTTCACTTACTGTGCCTATATAAAGAGCGTGCAGAGCACTCCCAGTCACTTCACCAGCAATAGTGCAACAGGACACATGCGGATGAAGTCAAGACAAAATGAATACTTCTACAAAGAAACGAAAGAATAGAAACAAATATGAAAGAGGAGGAAAAAGTGTCTAGAGCCTGATGAAGACTCAACAAAGTCGAAACGCGTCGCTCTCAGGACACTACTTTATTAAGCTCGCCCACACAGGCTGGAGCCCTGACCCTCAATGCTCGCCCACACAGGCTGGAGCCCTATACTTTGGAGATGCTCGCTTATGAATACAAACAAATGTAAATAGTTAAATACACACAAATGTAAATATTAATCAGTTCATCTAATCGGTTCATTTTGGGGTTACAGATGTAAACAAATACGACGGGGGGGTGGCGTTCCTGCAGCCGTGCGTGAGCCCGTGCCTAGTCTGTCTCTTTCTAGAGGCAGGCCTATACTGTATCTAACTCTGCCAGAGCTCCCACGTGCTGCAGGTCCCCGGTATTCCGGGCCATAGCCTCGTTCCTCTGCCTCCGTGATCTGCGGGGGTATGGAGGGGCATGGTGCCACTTCTCCGTCACCCTGACTTTGCTCGCCCACACAGGCCAGCCCTAACCCTAACCTTAATCGTGCTCGCCCACACAGGCCAGCCCTAACCCTAACCCTAACCTTTGACCTTTGAACCTTGACCGTGCTCGCCCACACAGGCCAGCCCTAACCCTAACCCTAACCCTAACCTTAACCGTGCTCGCCCACACAGGCCAGCCTTAACCCTAACCCTAACCTTTGACTTTGACCTTTGACCTTTGCTCGCCCACACAGGCCAGCCCTAACCCTAACCCTAACCTTGACCGTGCTCGCCCACACAGGCCAGCCCTAACCCTAACCCTAACCTTGACCGTGCTCGCCCACACAGGCCAGCCCTAACCCTAACCCTAACCTTTGACCTTGACCTTTGACCTTGCTCGCCCACACAGGCCAGCCCTAACCCTAACCCTAACCCTAACCCTAACCCTAGGCCTCTTTAACCCTAATTTTGATGGTGATTTATATTTAAAGAAGAAAAAAAGAAAAAATGTGAAAAAAATAAATGTTTTTTTTGGTTCACTTACTGTGCCTATATAAAGAGCGTGCAGAGCACTCCCAGTCACTTCACCAGCAATAGTGCAACAGGACACATGCGGATGAAGTCAAGACAAAATGAATACTTCTACAAAGAAACGAAAGAATAGAAACAAATATGAAAGAGGAGGAAAAAGTGTCTAGAGCCTGATGAAGACTCAACAAAGTCGAAACGCGTCGCTCTCAGGACACTACTTTATTAAGCTCGCCCACACAGGCTGGAGCCCTGACCCTCAATGCTCGCCCACACAGGCTGGAGCCCTATACTTTGGAGATGCTCGCTTATGAATACAAACAAATGTAAATAGTTAAATACACACAAATGTAAATATTAATCAGTTCATCTAATCGGTTCATTTTGGGGTTACAGATGTAAACAAATACGACGGGGGGGTGGCGTTCCTGCAGCCGTGCGTGAGCCCGTGCCTAGTCTGTCTCTTTCTAGAGGCAGGCCTATACTGTATCTAACTCTGCCAGAGCTCCCACGTGCTGCAGGTCCCCGGTATTCCGGGCCATAGCCTCGTTCCTCTGCCTCCGTGATCTGCGGGGGTATGGAGGGGCATGGTGCCACTTCTCCGTCACCCTGACTTTGCTCGCCCACACAGGCCAGCCCTAACCCTAACCTTAATCGTGCTCGCCCACACAGGCCAGCCCTAACCCTAACCCTAACCTTTGACCTTTGAACCTTGACCGTGCTCGCCCACACAGGCCAGCCCTAACCCTAACCCTAACCCTAACCTTAACCGTGCTCGCCCACACAGGCCAGCCTTAACCCTAACCCTAACCTTTGACTTTGACCTTTGACCTTTGCTCGCCCACACAGGCCAGCCCTAACCCTAACCCTAACCTTGACCGTGCTCGCCCACACAGGCCAGCCCTAACCCTAACCCTAACCTTGACCGTGCTCGCCCACACAGGCCAGCCCTAACCCTAACCCTAACCTTTGACCTTGACCTTTGACCTTGCTCGCCCACACAGGCCAGCCCTAACCCTAACCCTAACCCTAACCCTAACCCTAGGCCTCTTTAACCCTAATTTTGATGGTGATTTATATTTAAAGAAGAAAAAAAGAAAAAATGTGAAAAAAATAAATGTTTTTTTTGGTTCACTTACTGTGCCTATATAAAGAGCGTGCAGAGCACTCCCAGTCACTTCACCAGCAATAGTGCAACAGGACACATGCGGATGAAGTCAAGACAAAATGAATACTTCTACAAAGAAACGAAAGAATAGAAACAAATATGAAAGAGGAGGAAAAAGTGTCTAGAGCCTGATGAAGACTCAACAAAGTCGAAACGCGTCGCTCTCAGGACACTACTTTATTAAGCTCGCCCACACAGGCTGGAGCCCTGACCCTCAATGCTCGCCCACACAGGCTGGAGCCCTATACTTTGGAGATGCTCGCTTATGAATACAAACAAATGTAAATAGTTAAATACACACAAATGTAAATATTAATCAGTTCATCTAATCGGTTCATTTTGGGGTTACAGATGTAAACAAATACGACGGGGGGGTGGCGTTCCTGCAGCCGTGCGTGAGCCCGTGCCTAGTCTGTCTCTTTCTAGAGGCAGGCCTATACTGTATCTAACTCTGCCAGAGCTCCCACGTGCTGCAGGTCCCCGGTATTCCGGGCCATAGCCTCGTTCCTCTGCCTCCGTGATCTGCGGGGGTATGGAGGGGCATGGTGCCACTTCTCCGTCACCCTGACTTTGCTCGCCCACACAGGCCAGCCCTAACCCTAACCTTAATCGTGCTCGCCCACACAGGCCAGCCCTAACCCTAACCCTAACCTTTGACCTTTGAACCTTGACCGTGCTCGCCCACACAGGCCAGCCCTAACCCTAACCCTAACCCTAACCTTAACCGTGCTCGCCCACACAGGCCAGCCTTAACCCTAACCCTAACCTTTGACTTTGACCTTTGACCTTTGCTCGCCCACACAGGCCAGCCCTAACCCTAACCCTAACCTTGACCGTGCTCGCCCACACAGGCCAGCCCTAACCCTAACCCTAACCTTGACCGTGCTCGCCCACACAGGCCAGCCCTAACCCTAACCCTAACCTTTGACCTTGACCTTTGACCTTGCTCGCCCACACAGGCCAGCCCTAACCCTAACCCTAACCCTAACCCTAACCCTAGGCCTCTTTAACCCTAATTTTGATGGTGATTTATATTTAAAGAAGAAAAAAAGAAAAAATGTGAAAAAAATAAATGTTTTTTTTGGTTCACTTACTGTGCCTATATAAAGAGCGTGCAGAGCACTCCCAGTCACTTCACCAGCAATAGTGCAACAGGACACATGCGGATGAAGTCAAGACAAAATGAATACTTCTACAAAGAAACGAAAGAATAGAAACAAATATGAAAGAGGAGGAAAAAGTGTCTAGAGCCTGATGAAGACTCAACAAAGTCGAAACGCGTCGCTCTCAGGACACTACTTTATTAAGCTCGCCCACACAGGCTGGAGCCCTGACCCTCAATGCTCGCCCACACAGGCTGGAGCCCTATACTTTGGAGATGCTCGCTTATGAATACAAACAAATGTAAATAGTTAAATACACACAAATGTAAATATTAATCAGTTCATCTAATCGGTTCATTTTGGGGTTACAGATGTAAACAAATACGACGGGGGGGTGGCGTTCCTGCAGCCGTGCGTGAGCCCGTGCCTAGTCTGTCTCTTTCTAGAGGCAGGCCTATACTGTATCTAACTCTGCCAGAGCTCCCACGTGCTGCAGGTCCCCGGTATTCCGGGCCATAGCCTCGTTCCTCTGCCTCCGTGATCTGCGGGGGTATGGAGGGGCATGGTGCCACTTCTCCGTCACCCTGACTTTGCTCGCCCACACAGGCCAGCCCTAACCCTAACCTTAATCGTGCTCGCCCACACAGGCCAGCCCTAACCCTAACCCTAACCTTTGACCTTTGAACCTTGACCGTGCTCGCCCACACAGGCCAGCCCTAACCCTAACCCTAACCCTAACCTTAACCGTGCTCGCCCACACAGGCCAGCCTTAACCCTAACCCTAACCTTTGACTTTGACCTTTGACCTTTGCTCGCCCACACAGGCCAGCCCTAACCCTAACCCTAACCTTGACCGTGCTCGCCCACACAGGCCAGCCCTAACCCTAACCCTAACCTTGACCGTGCTCGCCCACACAGGCCAGCCCTAACCCTAACCCTAACCTTTGACCTTGACCTTTGACCTTGCTCGCCCACACAGGCCAGCCCTAACCCTAACCCTAACCCTAACCCTAACCCTAGGCCTCTTTAACCCTAATTTTGATGGTGATTTATATTTAAAGAAGAAAAAAAGAAAAAATGTGAAAAAAATAAATGTTTTTTTTGGTTCACTTACTGTGCCTATATAAAGAGCGTGCAGAGCACTCCCAGTCACTTCACCAGCAATAGTGCAACAGGACACATGCGGATGAAGTCAAGACAAAATGAATACTTCTACAAAGAAACGAAAGAATAGAAACAAATATGAAAGAGGAGGAAAAAGTGTCTAGAGCCTGATGAAGACTCAACAAAGTCGAAACGCGTCGCTCTCAGGACACTACTTTATTAAGCTCGCCCACACAGGCTGGAGCCCTGACCCTCAATGCTCGCCCACACAGGCTGGAGCCCTATACTTTGGAGATGCTCGCTTATGAATACAAACAAATGTAAATAGTTAAATACACACAAATGTAAATATTAATCAGTTCATCTAATCGGTTCATTTTGGGGTTACAGATGTAAACAAATACGACGGGGGGGTGGCGTTCCTGCAGCCGTGCGTGAGCCCGTGCCTAGTCTGTCTCTTTCTAGAGGCAGGCCTATACTGTATCTAACTCTGCCAGAGCTCCCACGTGCTGCAGGTCCCCGGTATTCCGGGCCATAGCCTCGTTCCTCTGCCTCCGTGATCTGCGGGGGTATGGAGGGGCATGGTGCCACTTCTCCGTCACCCTGACTTTGCTCGCCCACACAGGCCAGCCCTAACCCTAACCTTAATCGTGCTCGCCCACACAGGCCAGCCCTAACCCTAACCCTAACCTTTGACCTTTGAACCTTGACCGTGCTCGCCCACACAGGCCAGCCCTAACCCTAACCCTAACCCTAACCTTAACCGTGCTCGCCCACACAGGCCAGCCTTAACCCTAACCCTAACCTTTGACTTTGACCTTTGACCTTTGCTCGCCCACACAGGCCAGCCCTAACCCTAACCCTAACCTTGACCGTGCTCGCCCACACAGGCCAGCCCTAACCCTAACCCTAACCTTGACCGTGCTCGCCCACACAGGCCAGCCCTAACCCTAACCCTAACCTTTGACCTTGACCTTTGACCTTGCTCGCCCACACAGGCCAGCCCTAACCCTAACCCTAACCCTAACCCTAACCCTAGGCCTCTTTAACCCTAATTTTGATGGTGATTTATATTTAAAGAAGAAAAAAAGAAAAAATGTGAAAAAAATAAATGTTTTTTTTGGTTCACTTACTGTGCCTATATAAAGAGCGTGCAGAGCACTCCCAGTCACTTCACCAGCAATAGTGCAACAGGACACATGCGGATGAAGTCAAGACAAAATGAATACTTCTACAAAGAAACGAAAGAATAGAAACAAATATGAAAGAGGAGGAAAAAGTGTCTAGAGCCTGATGAAGACTCAACAAAGTCGAAACGCGTCGCTCTCAGGACACTACTTTATTAAGCTCGCCCACACAGGCTGGAGCCCTGACCCTCAATGCTCGCCCACACAGGCTGGAGCCCTATACTTTGGAGATGCTCGCTTATGAATACAAACAAATGTAAATAGTTAAATACACACAAATGTAAATATTAATCAGTTCATCTAATCGGTTCATTTTGGGGTTACAGATGTAAACAAATACGACGGGGGGGTGGCGTTCCTGCAGCCGTGCGTGAGCCCGTGCCTAGTCTGTCTCTTTCTAGAGGCAGGCCTATACTGTATCTAACTCTGCCAGAGCTCCCACGTGCTGCAGGTCCCCGGTATTCCGGGCCATAGCCTCGTTCCTCTGCCTCCGTGATCTGCGGGGGTATGGAGGGGCATGGTGCCACTTCTCCGTCACCCTGACTTTGCTCGCCCACACAGGCCAGCCCTAACCCTAACCTTAATCGTGCTCGCCCACACAGGCCAGCCCTAACCCTAACCCTAACCTTTGACCTTTGAACCTTGACCGTGCTCGCCCACACAGGCCAGCCCTAACCCTAACCCTAACCCTAACCTTAACCGTGCTCGCCCACACAGGCCAGCCTTAACCCTAACCCTAACCTTTGACTTTGACCTTTGACCTTTGCTCGCCCACACAGGCCAGCCCTAACCCTAACCCTAACCTTGACCGTGCTCGCCCACACAGGCCAGCCCTAACCCTAACCCTAACCTTGACCGTGCTCGCCCACACAGGCCAGCCCTAACCCTAACCCTAACCTTTGACCTTGACCTTTGACCTTGCTCGCCCACACAGGCCAGCCCTAACCCTAACCCTAACCCTAACCCTAACCCTAGGCCTCTTTAACCCTAATTTTGATGGTGATTTATATTTAAAGAAGAAAAAAAGAAAAAATGTGAAAAAAATAAATGTTTTTTTTGGTTCACTTACTGTGCCTATATAAAGAGCGTGCAGAGCACTCCCAGTCACTTCACCAGCAATAGTGCAACAGGACACATGCGGATGAAGTCAAGACAAAATGAATACTTCTACAAAGAAACGAAAGAATAGAAACAAATATGAAAGAGGAGGAAAAAGTGTCTAGAGCCTGATGAAGACTCAACAAAGTCGAAACGCGTCGCTCTCAGGACACTACTTTATTAAGCTCGCCCACACAGGCTGGAGCCCTGACCCTCAATGCTCGCCCACACAGGCTGGAGCCCTATACTTTGGAGATGCTCGCTTATGAATACAAACAAATGTAAATAGTTAAATACACACAAATGTAAATATTAATCAGTTCATCTAATCGGTTCATTTTGGGGTTACAGATGTAAACAAATACGACGGGGGGGTGGCGTTCCTGCAGCCGTGCGTGAGCCCGTGCCTAGTCTGTCTCTTTCTAGAGGCAGGCCTATACTGTATCTAACTCTGCCAGAGCTCCCACGTGCTGCAGGTCCCCGGTATTCCGGGCCATAGCCTCGTTCCTCTGCCTCCGTGATCTGCGGGGGTATGGAGGGGCATGGTGCCACTTCTCCGTCACCCTGACTTTGCTCGCCCACACAGGCCAGCCCTAACCCTAACCTTAATCGTGCTCGCCCACACAGGCCAGCCCTAACCCTAACCCTAACCTTTGACCTTTGAACCTTGACCGTGCTCGCCCACACAGGCCAGCCCTAACCCTAACCCTAACCCTAACCTTAACCGTGCTCGCCCACACAGGCCAGCCTTAACCCTAACCCTAACCTTTGACTTTGACCTTTGACCTTTGCTCGCCCACACAGGCCAGCCCTAACCCTAACCCTAACCTTGACCGTGCTCGCCCACACAGGCCAGCCCTAACCCTAACCCTAACCTTGACCGTGCTCGCCCACACAGGCCAGCCCTAACCCTAACCCTAACCTTTGACCTTGACCTTTGACCTTGCTCGCCCACACAGGCCAGCCCTAACCCTAACCCTAACCCTAACCCTAACCCTAGGCCTCTTTAACCCTAATTTTGATGGTGATTTATATTTAAAGAAGAAAAAAAGAAAAAATGTGAAAAAAATAAATGTTTTTTTTGGTTCACTTACTGTGCCTATATAAAGAGCGTGCAGAGCACTCCCAGTCACTTCACCAGCAATAGTGCAACAGGACACATGCGGATGAAGTCAAGACAAAATGAATACTTCTACAAAGAAACGAAAGAATAGAAACAAATATGAAAGAGGAGGAAAAAGTGTCTAGAGCCTGATGAAGACTCAACAAAGTCGAAACGCGTCGCTCTCAGGACACTACTTTATTAAGCTCGCCCACACAGGCTGGAGCCCTGACCCTCAATGCTCGCCCACACAGGCTGGAGCCCTATACTTTGGAGATGCTCGCTTATGAATACAAACAAATGTAAATAGTTAAATACACACAAATGTAAATATTAATCAGTTCATCTAATCGGTTCATTTTGGGGTTACAGATGTAAACAAATACGACGGGGGGGTGGCGTTCCTGCAGCCGTGCGTGAGCCCGTGCCTAGTCTGTCTCTTTCTAGAGGCAGGCCTATACTGTATCTAACTCTGCCAGAGCTCCCACGTGCTGCAGGTCCCCGGTATTCCGGGCCATAGCCTCGTTCCTCTGCCTCCGTGATCTGCGGGGGTATGGAGGGGCATGGTGCCACTTCTCCGTCACCCTGACTTTGCTCGCCCACACAGGCCAGCCCTAACCCTAACCTTAATCGTGCTCGCCCACACAGGCCAGCCCTAACCCTAACCCTAACCTTTGACCTTTGAACCTTGACCGTGCTCGCCCACACAGGCCAGCCCTAACCCTAACCCTAACCCTAACCTTAACCGTGCTCGCCCACACAGGCCAGCCTTAACCCTAACCCTAACCTTTGACTTTGACCTTTGACCTTTGCTCGCCCACACAGGCCAGCCCTAACCCTAACCCTAACCTTGACCGTGCTCGCCCACACAGGCCAGCCCTAACCCTAACCCTAACCTTGACCGTGCTCGCCCACACAGGCCAGCCCTAACCCTAACCCTAACCTTTGACCTTGACCTTTGACCTTGCTCGCCCACACAGGCCAGCCCTAACCCTAACCCTAACCCTAACCCTAACCCTAGGCCTCTTTAACCCTAATTTTGATGGTGATTTATATTTAAAGAAGAAAAAAAGAAAAAATGTGAAAAAAATAAATGTTTTTTTTGGTTCACTTACTGTGCCTATATAAAGAGCGTGCAGAGCACTCCCAGTCACTTCACCAGCAATAGTGCAACAGGACACATGCGGATGAAGTCAAGACAAAATGAATACTTCTACAAAGAAACGAAAGAATAGAAACAAATATGAAAGAGGAGGAAAAAGTGTCTAGAGCCTGATGAAGACTCAACAAAGTCGAAACGCGTCGCTCTCAGGACACTACTTTATTAAGCTCGCCCACACAGGCTGGAGCCCTGACCCTCAATGCTCGCCCACACAGGCTGGAGCCCTATACTTTGGAGATGCTCGCTTATGAATACAAACAAATGTAAATAGTTAAATACACACAAATGTAAATATTAATCAGTTCATCTAATCGGTTCATTTTGGGGTTACAGATGTAAACAAATACGACGGGGGGGTGGCGTTCCTGCAGCCGTGCGTGAGCCCGTGCCTAGTCTGTCTCTTTCTAGAGGCAGGCCTATACTGTATCTAACTCTGCCAGAGCTCCCACGTGCTGCAGGTCCCCGGTATTCCGGGCCATAGCCTCGTTCCTCTGCCTCCGTGATCTGCGGGGGTATGGAGGGGCATGGTGCCACTTCTCCGTCACCCTGACTTTGCTCGCCCACACAGGCCAGCCCTAACCCTAACCTTAATCGTGCTCGCCCACACAGGCCAGCCCTAACCCTAACCCTAACCTTTGACCTTTGAACCTTGACCGTGCTCGCCCACACAGGCCAGCCCTAACCCTAACCCTAACCCTAACCTTAACCGTGCTCGCCCACACAGGCCAGCCTTAACCCTAACCCTAACCTTTGACTTTGACCTTTGACCTTTGCTCGCCCACACAGGCCAGCCCTAACCCTAACCCTAACCTTGACCGTGCTCGCCCACACAGGCCAGCCCTAACCCTAACCCTAACCTTGACCGTGCTCGCCCACACAGGCCAGCCCTAACCCTAACCCTAACCTTTGACCTTGACCTTTGACCTTGCTCGCCCACACAGGCCAGCCCTAACCCTAACCCTAACCCTAACCCTAACCCTAGGCCTCTTTAACCCTAATTTTGATGGTGATTTATATTTAAAGAAGAAAAAAAGAAAAAATGTGAAAAAAATAAATGTTTTTTTTGGTTCACTTACTGTGCCTATATAAAGAGCGTGCAGAGCACTCCCAGTCACTTCACCAGCAATAGTGCAACAGGACACATGCGGATGAAGTCAAGACAAAATGAATACTTCTACAAAGAAACGAAAGAATAGAAACAAATATGAAAGAGGAGGAAAAAGTGTCTAGAGCCTGATGAAGACTCAACAAAGTCGAAACGCGTCGCTCTCAGGACACTACTTTATTAAGCTCGCCCACACAGGCTGGAGCCCTGACCCTCAATGCTCGCCCACACAGGCTGGAGCCCTATACTTTGGAGATGCTCGCTTATGAATACAAACAAATGTAAATAGTTAAATACACACAAATGTAAATATTAATCAGTTCATCTAATCGGTTCATTTTGGGGTTACAGATGTAAACAAATACGACGGGGGGGTGGCGTTCCTGCAGCCGTGCGTGAGCCCGTGCCTAGTCTGTCTCTTTCTAGAGGCAGGCCTATACTGTATCTAACTCTGCCAGAGCTCCCACGTGCTGCAGGTCCCCGGTATTCCGGGCCATAGCCTCGTTCCTCTGCCTCCGTGATCTGCGGGGGTATGGAGGGGCATGGTGCCACTTCTCCGTCACCCTGACTTTGCTCGCCCACACAGGCCAGCCCTAACCCTAACCTTAATCGTGCTCGCCCACACAGGCCAGCCCTAACCCTAACCCTAACCTTTGACCTTTGAACCTTGACCGTGCTCGCCCACACAGGCCAGCCCTAACCCTAACCCTAACCCTAACCTTAACCGTGCTCGCCCACACAGGCCAGCCTTAACCCTAACCCTAACCTTTGACTTTGACCTTTGACCTTTGCTCGCCCACACAGGCCAGCCCTAACCCTAACCCTAACCTTGACCGTGCTCGCCCACACAGGCCAGCCCTAACCCTAACCCTAACCTTGACCGTGCTCGCCCACACAGGCCAGCCCTAACCCTAACCCTAACCTTTGACCTTGACCTTTGACCTTGCTCGCCCACACAGGCCAGCCCTAACCCTAACCCTAACCCTAACCCTAACCCTAGGCCTCTTTAACCCTAATTTTGATGGTGATTTATATTTAAAGAAGAAAAAAAGAAAAAATGTGAAAAAAATAAATGTTTTTTTTGGTTCACTTACTGTGCCTATATAAAGAGCGTGCAGAGCACTCCCAGTCACTTCACCAGCAATAGTGCAACAGGACACATGCGGATGAAGTCAAGACAAAATGAATACTTCTACAAAGAAACGAAAGAATAGAAACAAATATGAAAGAGGAGGAAAAAGTGTCTAGAGCCTGATGAAGACTCAACAAAGTCGAAACGCGTCGCTCTCAGGACACTACTTTATTAAGCTCGCCCACACAGGCTGGAGCCCTGACCCTCAATGCTCGCCCACACAGGCTGGAGCCCTATACTTTGGAGATGCTCGCTTATGAATACAAACAAATGTAAATAGTTAAATACACACAAATGTAAATATTAATCAGTTCATCTAATCGGTTCATTTTGGGGTTACAGATGTAAACAAATACGACGGGGGGGTGGCGTTCCTGCAGCCGTGCGTGAGCCCGTGCCTAGTCTGTCTCTTTCTAGAGGCAGGCCTATACTGTACCTAACCCTAACCCTAAATATAGAAAAACGACTTTGACTGGGTGTGAGATGATTATTGGAAGGACCATTTGGAGAGGGCTATTTAAAAGTATTATTTTAATTGACAAGACCTAAATTTAATCCCAATTTGATTCCCACTTCGGACCTAAACCTAACCCTAACCCTAACCTCAACCCTAATCTTAACCAGATTTTAACCTCTTGCCTAAACCTAACCCTAGGTAACCCTAACCCTAACCCTAACCTGATGGCTAAACCTAATCCTAACCCTAGCCTTGACCTCAACCCTAACCTTAACCACAATTTGGACTTTTTACCTAAACCTAACCCTAGTTGACCCTAACCCTAACCCTAAAATTGGCTGATCCGAAGTTGTTCATATTAAAAAAAAAAAAAAAAAAAAAAAAAAAAAAAAAAAAAAAAAAAAAAAAAAAAAATTGTTCAGGCTCCTATATAAATAGCGGGCAGAGTGCTGCTTGTCACTTCACCAGCGGCAGTTCAACAGATTACATGCTGGTGAAGTCCACATGAATTGAGCCATTGAAGTCGACATGAACTCATTATTTCTAGTGCCTTGAACCTGAAGAAGATACACAGATAATCGAAACGCGTCGTTCCATAGGCACTTTTTTATTTGTTTTATATAAATAACAACAAGATACTTACCTGATTTCTAAATAACAACAAGATACTTACCTGATTCCTACTTTTGTTTATATTAATCGGTTCTTTTAATCAGTTCATTTAATCGGTTCCTTTAAATATGTAAATAATATACTTACCTTTATTCTTACCTGGTTGGATTTAACCGATGGGACCCTAAAAGATGAACCGATTGGACCCTAAAAAATGAGAGGGACGGAGGGTGGCGTTCCCGTGGCCGTGCGTGAGCCCGTGCTTGTCCTGTCTCTTTTTAGAGGCAGGCTTTTATTATCTAACTCTGCCAGAGCTCCCTCGTGCTGCGGGTTCCCGGTTTTCCGGGCCAGAGCCCCGTTCCTGTGCCTCTGTGGTCCGTGTTGTGGGCTGCGGGGGTACGGAGGGGCATGGTGCCACTCCTCCGTCACCACAAGACCCTACAGATGGGCTTACAGTTAGATGCCTCCACGAGCCAAAGTACTGGAGAATAAAAGAGCAACAAAGCTAAAGAACTAAAGAACCAAAGAGGAAACACTAAAGAACTAAGGAACTAAAAAGAGCAACAAAGCTAAAGAACTAAAGAACCAAAGAGGAAACACACTAAAGAACTAAGGAGCTAAAAAGAGCAACAAAGCTAAAGAACTAAAGAACCAAAGAGGAAACACACTAAAGAACTAAGGAGCTAAAGAACACTAGAGAAGAAAATATAGAAAAACGACTTTGACTGGGTGTGAGATGATTATTGGAAGGACCATTTGGAGAGGGCTATTTAAAAGTATTATTTTAATTGACAAGACCTAAATTTAATCCCAATTTGATTCCCACTTCGGACCTAAACCTAACCCTAACCCTAACCTCAACCCTAATCTTAACCAGATTTTAACCTCTTGCCTAAACCTAACCCTAGGTAACCCTAACCCTAACCCTAACCTGATGGCTAAACCTAATCCTAACCCTAGCCTTGACCTCAACCCTAACCTTAACCACAATTTGGACTTTTTACCTAAACCTAACCCTAGTTGACCCTAACCCTAACCCTAAAATTGGCTGATTCGAAGTTGTTCATATTAAAAAAAAAAAAAAAAAAAAAAAAAAAAAATTGTTCAGGCTCCTATATAAATAGCGGGCAGAGTGCTGCTTGTCACTTCACCAGCGGCAGTTCAACAGATTACATGCTGGTGAAGTCCACATGAATTGAGCCATTGAAGTCGACATGAACTCATTATTTCTAGTGCCTTGAACCTGAAGAAGATACACAGATAATCGAAACGCGTCGTTCCATAGGCACTTTTTTATTTGTTTTATATAAATAACAACAAGATACTTACCTGATTTCTAAATAACAACAAGATACTTACCTGATTCCTACTTTTGTTTATATTAATCGGTTCTTTTAATCAGTTCATTTAATCGGTTCCTTTAAATATGTAAATAATATACTTACCTTTATTCTTACCTGGTTGGATTTAACCGATGGGACCCTAAAAGATGAACCGATTGGACCCTAAAAAATGAGAGGGACGGAGGGTGGCGTTCCCGTGGCCGTGCGTGAGCCCGTGCTTGTCCTGTCTCTTTTTAGAGGCAGGCTTTTATTATCTAACTCTGCCAGAGCTCCCTCGTGCTGCGGGTTCCCGGTTTTCCGGGCCAGAGCCCCGTTCCTGTGCCTCTGTGGTCCGTGTTGTGGGCTGCGGGGGTACGGAGGGGCATGGTGCCACTCCTCCGTCACCACAAGACCCTACAGATGGGCTTACAGTTAGATGCCTCCACGAGCCAAAGTACTGGAGAATAAAAGAGCAACAAAGCTAAAGAACTAAAGAACCAAAGAGGAAACACTAAAGAACTAAGGAACTAAAAAGAGCAACAAAGCTAAAGAACTAAAGAACCAAAGAGGAAACACACTAAAGAACTAAGGAGCTAAAAAGAGCAACAAAGCTAAAGAACTAAAGAACCAAAGAGGAAACACACTAAAGAACTAAGGAGCTAAAGAACACTAGAGAAGAAAATATAGAAAAACGACTTTGACTGGGTGTGAGATGATTATTGGAAGGACCATTTGGAGAGGGCTATTTAAAAGTATTATTTTAATTGACAAGACCTAAATTTAATCCCAATTTGATTCCCACTTCGGACCTAAACCTAACCCTAACCCTAACCTCAACCCTAATCTTAACCAGATTTTAACCTCTTGCCTAAACCTAACCCTAGGTAACCCTAACCCTAACCCTAACCTGATGGCTAAACCTAATCCTAACCCTAGCCTTGACCTCAACCCTAACCTTAACCACAATTTGGACTTTTTACCTAAACCTAACCCTAGTTGACCCTAACCCTAACCCTAAAATTGGCTGATTCGAAGTTGTTCATATTAAAAAAAAAAAAAAAAAAAAAAAAAAAAAAAAAAAAAAAAAAAATTGTTCAGGCTCCTATATAAATAGCGGGCAGAGTGCTGCTTGTCACTTCACCAGCGGCAGTTCAACAGATTACATGCTGGTGAAGTCCACATGAATTGAGCCATTGAAGTCGACATGAACTCATTATTTCTAGTGCCTTGAACCTGAAGAAGATACACAGATAATCGAAACGCGTCGTTCCATAGGCACTTTTTTATTTGTTTTATATAAATAACAACAAGATACTTACCTGATTTCTAAATAACAACAAGATACTTACCTGATTCCTACTTTTGTTTATATTAATCGGTTCTTTTAATCAGTTCATTTAATCGGTTCCTTTAAATATGTAAATAATATACTTACCTTTATTCTTACCTGGTTGGATTTAACCGATGGGACCCTAAAAGATGAACCGATTGGACCCTAAAAAATGAGAGGGACGGAGGGTGGCGTTCCCGTGGCCGTGCGTGAGCCCGTGCTTGTCCTGTCTCTTTTTAGAGGCAGGCTTTTATTATCTAACTCTGCCAGAGCTCCCTCGTGCTGCGGGTTCCCGGTTTTCCGGGCCAGAGCCCCGTTCCTGTGCCTCTGTGGTCCGTGTTGTGGGCTGCGGGGGTACGGAGGGGCATGGTGCCACTCCTCCGTCACCACAAGACCCTACAGATGGGCTTACAGTTAGATGCCTCCACGAGCCAAAGTACTGGAGAATAAAAGAGCAACAAAGCTAAAGAACTAAAGAACCAAAGAGGAAACACTAAAGAACTAAGGAACTAAAAAGAGCAACAAAGCTAAAGAACTAAAGAACCAAAGAGGAAACACACTAAAGAACTAAGGAGCTAAAAAGAGCAACAAAGCTAAAGAACTAAAGAACCAAAGAGGAAACACACTAAAGAACTAAGGAGCTAAAGAACACTAGAGAAGAAAATATAGAAAAACGACTTTGACTGGGTGTGAGATGATTATTGGAAGGACCATTTGGAGAGGGCTATTTAAAAGTATTATTTTAATTGACAAGACCTAAATTTAATCCCAATTTGATTCCCACTTCGGACCTAAACCTAACCCTAACCCTAACCTCAACCCTAATCTTAACCAGATTTTAACCTCTTGCCTAAACCTAACCCTAGGTAACCCTAACCCTAACCCTAACCTGATGGCTAAACCTAATCCTAACCCTAGCCTTGACCTCAACCCTAACCTTAACCACAATTTGGACTTTTTACCTAAACCTAACCCTAGTTGACCCTAACCCTAACCCTAAAATTGGCTGATTCGAAGTTGTTCATATTAAAAAAAAAAAAAAAAAAAAAAAAAAAAAAAAAAAATTGTTCAGGCTCCTATATAAATAGCGGGCAGAGTGCTGCTTGTCACTTCACCAGCGGCAGTTCAACAGATTACATGCTGGTGAAGTCCACATGAATTGAGCCATTGAAGTCGACATGAACTCATTATTTCTAGTGCCTTGAACCTGAAGAAGATACACAGATAATCGAAACGCGTCGTTCCATAGGCACTTTTTTATTTGTTTTATATAAATAACAACAAGATACTTACCTGATTTCTAAATAACAACAAGATACTTACCTGATTCCTACTTTTGTTTATATTAATCGGTTCTTTTAATCAGTTCATTTAATCGGTTCCTTTAAATATGTAAATAATATACTTACCTTTATTCTTACCTGGTTGGATTTAACCGATGGGACCCTAAAAGATGAACCGATTGGACCCTAAAAAATGAGAGGGACGGAGGGTGGCGTTCCCGTGGCCGTGCGTGAGCCCGTGCTTGTCCTGTCTCTTTTTAGAGGCAGGCTTTTATTATCTAACTCTGCCAGAGCTCCCTCGTGCTGCGGGTTCCCGGTTTTCCGGGCCAGAGCCCCGTTCCTGTGCCTCTGTGGTCCGTGTTGTGGGCTGCGGGGGTACGGAGGGGCATGGTGCCACTCCTCCGTCACCACAAGACCCTACAGATGGGCTTACAGTTAGATGCCTCCACGAGCCAAAGTACTGGAGAATAAAAGAGCAACAAAGCTAAAGAACTAAAGAACCAAAGAGGAAACACTAAAGAACTAAGGAACTAAAAAGAGCAACAAAGCTAAAGAACTAAAGAACCAAAGAGGAAACACACTAAAGAACTAAGGAGCTAAAAAGAGCAACAAAGCTAAAGAACTAAAGAACCAAAGAGGAAACACACTAAAGAACTAAGGAGCTAAAGAACACTAGAGAAGAAAATATAGAAAAACGACTTTGACTGGGTGTGAGATGATTATTGGAAGGACCATTTGGAGAGGGCTATTTAAAAGTATTATTTTAATTGACAAGACCTAAATTTAATCCCAATTTGATTCCCACTTCGGACCTAAACCTAACCCTAACCCTAACCTCAACCCTAATCTTAACCAGATTTTAACCTCTTGCCTAAACCTAACCCTAGGTAACCCTAACCCTAACCCTAACCTGATGGCTAAACCTAATCCTAACCCTAGCCTTGACCTCAACCCTAACCTTAACCACAATTTGGACTTTTTACCTAAACCTAACCCTAGTTGACCCTAACCCTAACCCTAAAATTGGCTGATTCGAAGTTGTTCATATTAAAAAAAAAAAAAAAAAAAAAAAAAAAAAAAAAAAAAAAAAAAAAAAAAAAAAAAAAAAAAAAATTGTTCAGGCTCCTATATAAATAGCGGGCAGAGTGCTGCTTGTCACTTCACCAGCGGCAGTTCAACAGATTACATGCTGGTGAAGTCCACATGAATTGAGCCATTGAAGTCGACATGAACTCATTATTTCTAGTGCCTTGAACCTGAAGAAGATACACAGATAATCGAAACGCGTCGTTCCATAGGCACTTTTTTATTTGTTTTATATAAATAACAACAAGATACTTACCTGATTTCTAAATAACAACAAGATACTTACCTGATTCCTACTTTTGTTTATATTAATCGGTTCTTTTAATCAGTTCATTTAATCGGTTCCTTTAAATATGTAAATAATATACTTACCTTTATTCTTACCTGGTTGGATTTAACCGATGGGACCCTAAAAGATGAACCGATTGGACCCTAAAAAATGAGAGGGACGGAGGGTGGCGTTCCCGTGGCTGTGCGTGAGCCCGTGCTTGTCCTGTCTCTTTTTAGAGGCAGGCTTTTATTATCTAACTCTGCCAGAGCTCCCTCGTGCTGCGGGTTCCCGGTTTTCCGGGCCAGAGCCCCGTTCCTGTGCCTCTGTGGTCCGTGTTGTGGGCTGCGGGGGTACGGAGGGGCATGGTGCCACTCCTCCGTCACCACAAGACCCTACAGATGGGCTTACAGTTAGATGCCTCCACGAGCCAAAGTACTGGAGAATAAAAGAGCAACAAAGCTAAAGAACTAAAGAACCAAAGAGGAAACACTAAAGAACTAAGGAACTAAAAAGAGCAACAAAGCTAAAGAACTAAAGAACCAAAGAGGAAACACACTAAAGAACTAAGGAGCTAAAAAGAGCAACAAAGCTAAAGAACTAAAGAACCAAAGAGGAAACACACTAAAGAACTAAGGAGCTAAAGAACACTAGAGAAGAAAATATAGAAAAACGACTTTGACTGGGTGTGAGATGATTATTGGAAGGACCATTTGGAGAGGGCTATTTAAAAGTATTATTTTAATTGACAAGACCTAAATTTAATCCCAATTTGATTCCCACTTCGGACCTAAACCTAACCCTAACCCTAACCTCAACCCTAATCTTAACCAGATTTTAACCTCTTGCCTAAACCTAACCCTAGGTAACCCTAACCCTAACCCTAACCTGATGGCTAAACCTAATCCTAACCCTAGCCTTGACCTCAACCCTAACCTTAACCACAATTTGGACTTTTTACCTAAACCTAACCCTAGTTGACCCTAACCCTAACCCTAAAATTGGCTGATTCGAAGTTGTTCATATTAAAAAAAAAAAAAAAAAAAAAAAAAAAAAAAAAAAAAAAAAAAAAAAAAAAAATTGTTCAGGCTCCTATATAAATAGCGGGCAGAGTGCTGCTTGTCACTTCACCAGCGGCAGTTCAACAGATTACATGCTGGTGAAGTCCACATGAATTGAGCCATTGAAGTCGACATGAACTCATTATTTCTAGTGCCTTGAACCTGAAGAAGATACACAGATAATCGAAACGCGTCGTTCCATAGGCACTTTTTTATTTGTTTTATATAAATAACAACAAGATACTTACCTGATTTCTAAATAACAACAAGATACTTACCTGATTCCTACTTTTGTTTATATTAATCGGTTCTTTTAATCAGTTCATTTAATCGGTTCCTTTAAATATGTAAATAATATACTTACCTTTATTCTTACCTGGTTGGATTTAACCGATGGGACCCTAAAAGATGAACCGATTGGACCCTAAAAAATGAGAGGGACGGAGGGTGGCGTTCCCGTGGCCGTGCGTGAGCCCGTGCTTGTCCTGTCTCTTTTTAGAGGCAGGCTTTTATTATCTAACTCTGCCAGAGCTCCCTCGTGCTGCGGGTTCCCGGTTTTCCGGGCCAGAGCCCCGTTCCTGTGCCTCTGTGGTCCGTGTTGTGGGCTGCGGGGGTACGGAGGGGCATGGTGCCACTCCTCCGTCACCACAAGACCCTACAGATGGGCTTACAGTTAGATGCCTCCACGAGCCAAAGTACTGGAGAATAAAAGAGCAACAAAGCTAAAGAACTAAAGAACCAAAGAGGAAACACTAAAGAACTAAGGAACTAAAAAGAGCAACAAAGCTAAAGAACTAAAGAACCAAAGAGGAAACACACTAAAGAACTAAGGAGCTAAAAAGAGCAACAAAGCTAAAGAACTAAAGAACCAAAGAGGAAACACACTAAAGAACTAAGGAGCTAAAGAACACTAGAGAAGAAAATATAGAAAAACGACTTTGACTGGGTGTGAGATGATTATTGGAAGGACCATTTGGAGAGGGCTATTTAAAAGTATTATTTTAATTGACAAGACCTAAATTTAATCCCAATTTGATTCCCACTTCGGACCTAAACCTAACCCTAACCCTAACCTCAACCCTAATCTTAACCAGATTTTAACCTCTTGCCTAAACCTAACCCTAGGTAACCCTAACCCTAACCCTAACCTGATGGCTAAACCTAATCCTAACCCTAGCCTTGACCTCAACCCTAACCTTAACCACAATTTGGACTTTTTACCTAAACCTAACCCTAGTTGACCCTAACCCTAACCCTAAAATTGGCTGATTCGAAGTTGTTCATATTAAAAAAAAAAAAAAAAAAAAAAAAAAAAAAAAAAAAAAAAAAAAAAAAAAAAAAAAAATTGTTCAGGCTCCTATATAAATAGCGGGCAGAGTGCTGCTTGTCACTTCACCAGCGGCAGTTCAACAGATTACATGCTGGTGAAGTCCACATGAATTGAGCCATTGAAGTCGACATGAACTCATTATTTCTAGTGCCTTGAACCTGAAGAAGATACACAGATAATCGAAACGCGTCGTTCCATAGGCACTTTTTTATTTGTTTTATATAAATAACAACAAGATACTTACCTGATTTCTAAATAACAACAAGATACTTACCTGATTCCTACTTTTGTTTATATTAATCGGTTCTTTTAATCAGTTCATTTAATCGGTTCCTTTAAATATGTAAATAATATACTTACCTTTATTCTTACCTGGTTGGATTTAACCGATGGGACCCTAAAAGATGAACCGATTGGACCCTAAAAAATGAGAGGGACGGAGGGTGGCGTTCCCGTGGCCGTGCGTGAGCCCGTGCTTGTCCTGTCTCTTTTTAGAGGCAGGCTTTTATTATCTAACTCTGCCAGAGCTCCCTCGTGCTGCGGGTTCCCGGTTTTCCGGGCCAGAGCCCCGTTCCTGTGCCTCTGTGGTCCGTGTTGTGGGCTGCGGGGGTACGGAGGGGCATGGTGCCACTCCTCCGTCACCACAAGACCCTACAGATGGGCTTACAGTTAGATGCCTCCACGAGCCAAAGTACTGGAGAATAAAAGAGCAACAAAGCTAAAGAACTAAAGAACCAAAGAGGAAACACTAAAGAACTAAGGAACTAAAAAGAGCAACAAAGCTAAAGAACTAAAGAACCAAAGAGGAAACACACTAAAGAACTAAGGAGCTAAAAAGAGCAACAAAGCTAAAGAACTAAAGAACCAAAGAGGAAACACACTAAAGAACTAAGGAGCTAAAGAACACTAGAGAAGAAAATATAGAAAAACGACTTTGACTGGGTGTGAGATGATTATTGGAAGGACCATTTGGAGAGGGCTATTTAAAAGTATTATTTTAATTGACAAGACCTAAATTTAATCCCAATTTGATTCCCACTTCGGACCTAAACCTAACCCTAACCCTAACCTCAACCCTAATCTTAACCAGATTTTAACCTCTTGCCTAAACCTAACCCTAGGTAACCCTAACCCTAACCCTAACCTGATGGCTAAACCTAATCCTAACCCTAGCCTTGACCTCAACCCTAACCTTAACCACAATTTGGACTTTTTACCTAAACCTAACCCTAGTTGACCCTAACCCTAACCCTAAAATTGGCTGATTCGAAGTTGTTCATATTAAAAAAAAAAAAAAAAAAAAAAAAAAAAAAAAAAAAAAAAAAAAAAAAAAATTGTTCAGGCTCCTATATAAATAGCGGGCAGAGTGCTGCTTGTCACTTCACCAGCGGCAGTTCAACAGATTACATGCTGGTGAAGTCCACATGAATTGAGCCATTGAAGTCGACATGAACTCATTATTTCTAGTGCCTTGAACCTGAAGAAGATACACAGATAATCGAAACGCGTCGTTCCATAGGCACTTTTTTATTTGTTTTATATAAATAACAACAAGATACTTACCTGATTTCTAAATAACAACAAGATACTTACCTGATTCCTACTTTTGTTTATATTAATCGGTTCTTTTAATCAGTTCATTTAATCGGTTCCTTTAAATATGTAAATAATATACTTACCTTTATTCTTACCTGGTTGGATTTAACCGATGGGACCCTAAAAGATGAACCGATTGGACCCTAAAAAATGAGAGGGACGGAGGGTGGCGTTCCCGTGGCTGTGCGTGAGCCCGTGCTTGTCCTGTCTCTTTTTAGAGGCAGGCTTTTATTATCTAACTCTGCCAGAGCTCCCTCGTGCTGCGGGTTCCCGGTTTTCCGGGCCAGAGCCCCGTTCCTGTGCCTCTGTGGTCCGTGTTGTGGGCTGCGGGGGTACGGAGGGGCATGGTGCCACTCCTCCGTCACCACAAGACCCTACAGATGGGCTTACAGTTAGATGCCTCCACGAGCCAAAGTACTGGAGAATAAAAGAGCAACAAAGCTAAAGAACTAAAGAACCAAAGAGGAAACACTAAAGAACTAAGGAACTAAAAAGAGCAACAAAGCTAAAGAACTAAAGAACCAAAGAGGAAACACACTAAAGAACTAAGGAGCTAAAAAGAGCAACAAAGCTAAAGAACTAAAGAACCAAAGAGGAAACACACTAAAGAACTAAGGAGCTAAAGAACACTAGAGAAGAAAATATAGAAAAACGACTTTGACTGGGTGTGAGATGATTATTGGAAGGACCATTTGGAGAGGGCTATTTAAAAGTATTATTTTAATTGACAAGACCTAAATTTAATCCCAATTTGATTCCCACTTCGGACCTAAACCTAACCCTAACCCTAACCTCAACCCTAATCTTAACCAGATTTTAACCTCTTGCCTAAACCTAACCCTAGGTAACCCTAACCCTAACCCTAACCTGATGGCTAAACCTAATCCTAACCCTAGCCTTGACCTCAACCCTAACCTTAACCACAATTTGGACTTTTTACCTAAACCTAACCCTAGTTGACCCTAACCCTAACCCTAAAATTGGCTGATTCGAAGTTGTTCATATTAAAAAAAAAAAAAAAAAAAAAAAAAAAAAAAAAAAAAAAAATTGTTCAGGCTCCTATATAAATAGCGGGCAGAGTGCTGCTTGTCACTTCACCAGCGGCAGTTCAACAGATTACATGCTGGTGAAGTCCACATGAATTGAGCCATTGAAGTCGACATGAACTCATTATTTCTAGTGCCTTGAACCTGAAGAAGATACACAGATAATCGAAACGCGTCGTTCCATAGGCACTTTTTTATTTGTTTTATATAAATAACAACAAGATACTTACCTGATTTCTAAATAACAACAAGATACTTACCTGATTCCTACTTTTGTTTATATTAATCGGTTCTTTTAATCAGTTCATTTAATCGGTTCCTTTAAATATGTAAATAATATACTTACCTTTATTCTTACCTGGTTGGATTTAACCGATGGGACCCTAAAAGATGAACCGATTGGACCCTAAAAAATGAGAGGGACGGAGGGTGGCGTTCCCGTGGCCGTGCGTGAGCCCGTGCTTGTCCTGTCTCTTTTTAGAGGCAGGCTTTTATTATCTAACTCTGCCAGAGCTCCCTCGTGCTGCGGGTTCCCGGTTTTCCGGGCCAGAGCCCCGTTCCTGTGCCTCTGTGGTCCGTGTTGTGGGCTGCGGGGGTACGGAGGGGCATGGTGCCACTCCTCCGTCACCACAAGACCCTACAGATGGGCTTACAGTTAGATGCCTCCACGAGCCAAAGTACTGGAGAATAAAAGAGCAACAAAGCTAAAGAACTAAAGAACCAAAGAGGAAACACTAAAGAACTAAGGAACTAAAAAGAGCAACAAAGCTAAAGAACTAAAGAACCAAAGAGGAAACACACTAAAGAACTAAGGAGCTAAAAAGAGCAACAAAGCTAAAGAACTAAAGAACCAAAGAGGAAACACACTAAAGAACTAAGGAGCTAAAGAACACTAGAGAAGAAAATATAGAAAAACGACTTTGACTGGGTGTGAGATGATTATTGGAAGGACCATTTGGAGAGGGCTATTTAAAAGTATTATTTTAATTGACAAGACCTAAATTTAATCCCAATTTGATTCCCACTTCGGACCTAAACCTAACCCTAACCCTAACCTCAACCCTAATCTTAACCAGATTTTAACCTCTTGCCTAAACCTAACCCTAGGTAACCCTAACCCTAACCCTAACCTGATGGCTAAACCTAATCCTAACCCTAGCCTTGACCTCAACCCTAACCTTAACCACAATTTGGACTTTTTACCTAAACCTAACCCTAGTTGACCCTAACCCTAACCCTAAAATTGGCTGATTCGAAGTTGTTCATATTAAAAAAAAAAAAAAAAAAAAAAAAAAAAAAAAAAAAAAAAAAAAAAAAAAAAAATTGTTCAGGCTCCTATATAAATAGCGGGCAGAGTGCTGCTTGTCACTTCACCAGCGGCAGTTCAACAGATTACATGCTGGTGAAGTCCACATGAATTGAGCCATTGAAGTCGACATGAACTCATTATTTCTAGTGCCTTGAACCTGAAGAAGATACACAGATAATCGAAACGCGTCGTTCCATAGGCACTTTTTTATTTGTTTTATATAAATAACAACAAGATACTTACCTGATTTCTAAATAACAACAAGATACTTACCTGATTCCTACTTTTGTTTATATTAATCGGTTCTTTTAATCAGTTCATTTAATCGGTTCCTTTAAATATGTAAATAATATACTTACCTTTATTCTTACCTGGTTGGATTTAACCGATGGGACCCTAAAAGATGAACCGATTGGACCCTAAAAAATGAGAGGGACGGAGGGTGGCGTTCCCGTGGCCGTGCGTGAGCCCGTGCTTGTCCTGTCTCTTTTTAGAGGCAGGCTTTTATTATCTAACTCTGCCAGAGCTCCCTCGTGCTGCGGGTTCCCGGTTTTCCGGGCCAGAGCCCCGTTCCTGTGCCTCTGTGGTCCGTGTTGTGGGCTGCGGGGGTACGGAGGGGCATGGTGCCACTCCTCCGTCACCACAAGACCCTACAGATGGGCTTACAGTTAGATGCCTCCACGAGCCAAAGTACTGGAGAATAAAAGAGCAACAAAGCTAAAGAACTAAAGAACCAAAGAGGAAACACTAAAGAACTAAGGAACTAAAAAGAGCAACAAAGCTAAAGAACTAAAGAACCAAAGAGGAAACACACTAAAGAACTAAGGAGCTAAAAAGAGCAACAAAGCTAAAGAACTAAAGAACCAAAGAGGAAACACACTAAAGAACTAAGGAGCTAAAGAACACTAGAGAAGAAAATATAGAAAAACGACTTTGACTGGGTGTGAGATGATTATTGGAAGGACCATTTGGAGAGGGCTATTTAAAAGTATTATTTTAATTGACAAGACCTAAATTTAATCCCAATTTGATTCCCACTTCGGACCTAAACCTAACCCTAACCCTAACCTCAACCCTAATCTTAACCAGATTTTAACCTCTTGCCTAAACCTAACCCTAGGTAACCCTAACCCTAACCCTAACCTGATGGCTAAACCTAATCCTAACCCTAGCCTTGACCTCAACCCTAACCTTAACCACAATTTGGACTTTTTACCTAAACCTAACCCTAGTTGACCCTAACCCTAACCCTAAAATTGGCTGATTCGAAGTTGTTCATATTAAAAAAAAAAAAAAAAAAAAAAAAAAAAAAAAAAAAAAAAAAAAAAAAAAAAAAAAAAAAAAAAAAAAAAAAAAAAAAAAAATTGTTCAGGCTCCTATATAAATAGCGGGCAGAGTGCTGCTTGTCACTTCACCAGCGGCAGTTCAACAGATTACATGCTGGTGAAGTCCACATGAATTGAGCCATTGAAGTCGACATGAACTCATTATTTCTAGTGCCTTGAACCTGAAGAAGATACACAGATAATCGAAACGCGTCGTTCCATAGGCACTTTTTTATTTGTTTTATATAAATAACAACAAGATACTTACCTGATTTCTAAATAACAACAAGATACTTACCTGATTCCTACTTTTGTTTATATTAATCGGTTCTTTTAATCAGTTCATTTAATCGGTTCCTTTAAATATGTAAATAATATACTTACCTTTATTCTTACCTGGTTGGATTTAACCGATGGGACCCTAAAAGATGAACCGATTGGACCCTAAAAAATGAGAGGGACGGAGGGTGGCGTTCCCGTGGCCGTGCGTGAGCCCGTGCTTGTCCTGTCTCTTTTTAGAGGCAGGCTTTTATTATCTAACTCTGCCAGAGCTCCCTCGTGCTGCGGGTTCCCGGTTTTCCGGGCCAGAGCCCCGTTCCTGTGCCTCTGTGGTCCGTGTTGTGGGCTGCGGGGGTACGGAGGGGCATGGTGCCACTCCTCCGTCACCACAAGACCCTACAGATGGGCTTACAGTTAGATGCCTCCACGAGCCAAAGTACTGGAGAATAAAAGAGCAACAAAGCTAAAGAACTAAAGAACCAAAGAGGAAACACTAAAGAACTAAGGAACTAAAAAGAGCAACAAAGCTAAAGAACTAAAGAACCAAAGAGGAAACACACTAAAGAACTAAGGAGCTAAAAAGAGCAACAAAGCTAAAGAACTAAAGAACCAAAGAGGAAACACACTAAAGAACTAAGGAGCTAAAGAACACTAGAGAAGAAAATATAGAAAAACGACTTTGACTGGGTGTGAGATGATTATTGGAAGGACCATTTGGAGAGGGCTATTTAAAAGTATTATTTTAATTGACAAGACCTAAATTTAATCCCAATTTGATTCCCACTTCGGACCTAAACCTAACCCTAACCCTAACCTCAACCCTAATCTTAACCAGATTTTAACCTCTTGCCTAAACCTAACCCTAGGTAACCCTAACCCTAACCCTAACCTGATGGCTAAACCTAATCCTAACCCTAGCCTTGACCTCAACCCTAACCTTAACCACAATTTGGACTTTTTACCTAAACCTAACCCTAGTTGACCCTAACCCTAACCCTAAAATTGGCTGATTCGAAGTTGTTCATATTAAAAAAAAAAAAAAAAAAAAAAAAAAAAAAAAAAAAAAAAAAAAAAAAAAAATTGTTCAGGCTCCTATATAAATAGCGGGCAGAGTGCTGCTTGTCACTTCACCAGCGGCAGTTCAACAGATTACATGCTGGTGAAGTCCACATGAATTGAGCCATTGAAGTCGACATGAACTCATTATTTCTAGTGCCTTGAACCTGAAGAAGATACACAGATAATCGAAACGCGTCGTTCCATAGGCACTTTTTTATTTGTTTTATATAAATAACAACAAGATACTTACCTGATTTCTAAATAACAACAAGATACTTACCTGATTCCTACTTTTGTTTATATTAATCGGTTCTTTTAATCAGTTCATTTAATCGGTTCCTTTAAATATGTAAATAATATACTTACCTTTATTCTTACCTGGTTGGATTTAACCGATGGGACCCTAAAAGATGAACCGATTGGACCCTAAAAAATGAGAGGGACGGAGGGTGGCGTTCCCGTGGCCGTGCGTGAGCCCGTGCTTGTCCTGTCTCTTTTTAGAGGCAGGCTTTTATTATCTAACTCTGCCAGAGCTCCCTCGTGCTGCGGGTTCCCGGTTTTCCGGGCCAGAGCCCCGTTCCTGTGCCTCTGTGGTCCGTGTTGTGGGCTGCGGGGGTACGGAGGGGCATGGTGCCACTCCTCCGTCACCACAAGACCCTACAGATGGGCTTACAGTTAGATGCCTCCACGAGCCAAAGTACTGGAGAATAAAAGAGCAACAAAGCTAAAGAACTAAAGAACCAAAGAGGAAACACTAAAGAACTAAGGAACTAAAAAGAGCAACAAAGCTAAAGAACTAAAGAACCAAAGAGGAAACACACTAAAGAACTAAGGAGCTAAAAAGAGCAACAAAGCTAAAGAACTAAAGAACCAAAGAGGAAACACACTAAAGAACTAAGGAGCTAAAGAACACTAGAGAAGAAAATATAGAAAAACGACTTTGACTGGGTGTGAGATGATTATTGGAAGGACCATTTGGAGAGGGCTATTTAAAAGTATTATTTTAATTGACAAGACCTAAATTTAATCCCAATTTGATTCCCACTTCGGACCTAAACCTAACCCTAACCCTAACCTCAACCCTAATCTTAACCAGATTTTAACCTCTTGCCTAAACCTAACCCTAGGTAACCCTAACCCTAACCTGATGGCTAAACCTAATCCTAACCCTAGCCTTGACCTCAACCCTAACCTTAACCACAATTTGGACTTTTTACCTAAACCTAACCCTAGTTGACCCTAACCCTAACCCTAAAATTGGCTGATTCGAAGTTGTTCATATTAAAAAAAAGACTATTGGAAAAAAAAAAAAAAAAGAAAAAAAAAAAAAGAAAAAAAAAAAAAAAAAAAAAAAAAAAAAAAAAAAAAAAAAAAAAAAAAAAAATTGTTCAGGCTCCTATATAAATAGCGGGCAGAGTGCTGCTTGTCACTTCACCAGCGGCAGTTCAACAGATTACATGCTGGTGAAGTCCACATGAATTGAGCCATTGAAGTCGACATGAACTCATTATTTCTAGTGCCTTGAACCTGAAGAAGATACACAGATAATCGAAACGCGTCGTTCCATAGGCACTTTTTTATTTTTTTTTATTTGTTTTATATAAATAACAACAAGATACTTACCTGATTTCTAAATAACAACAAGATACTTACCTGATTCCTACTTTTGTTTATATTAATCGGTTCTTTTAATCAGTTCATTTAATCGGTTCCTTTAAATATGTAAATAATATACTTACCTTTATTCTTACCTGGTTGGATTTAACCGATGGGACCCTAAAAAATGAGAGGGACGGAGGGTGGCGTTCCCGTGGCCGTGCGTGAGCCCGTGCTTGTCCTGTCTCTTTTTAGAGGCAGGCTTTTATTATCTAACTCTGCCAGAGCTCCCTCGTGCTGCGGGTTCCCGGTTTTCCGGGCCAGAGCCCCGTTCCTGTGCCTCTGTGGTCCGTGTTGTGGGCTGCGGGGGTACGGAGGGGCATGGTGCCACTCCTCCGTCACCACAAGACCCTACAGATGGGCTTACAGTTAGATGCCTCCACGAGCCAAAGTACTGGAGAATAAAAGAGCAACAAAGCTAAAGAACTAAAGAACCAAAGAGGAAACACTAAAGAACTAAGGAACTAAAAAGAGCAACAAAGCTAAAGAACTAAAGAACCAAAGAGGAAACACACTAAAGAACTAAGGAGCTAAAAAGAGCAACAAAGCTAAAGAACTAAAGAACCAAAGAGGAAACACACTAAAGAACTAAGGAGCTAAAGAACACTAGAGAAGAAAATATAGAAAAACGACTTTGACTGGGTGTGAGATGATTATTGGAAGGACCATTTGGAGAGGGCTATTTAAAAGTATTATTTTAATTGACAAGACCTAAATTTAATCCCAATTTGATTCCCACTTCGGACCTAAACCTAACCCTAACCCTAACCTCAACCCTAATCTTAACCAGATTTTAACCTCTTGCCTAAACCTAACCCTAGGTAACCCTAACCCTAACCTGATGGCTAAACCTAATCCTAACCCTAGCCTTGACCTCAACCCTAACCTTAACCACAATTTGGACTTTTTACCTAAACCTAACCCTAGTTGACCCTAACCCTAACCCTAAAATTGGCTGATTCGAAGTTGTTCATATTAAAAAAAAGACTATTGGAAAAAAAAAAAAAAAAGAAAAAAAAAAAAAAAAAAAAAAAAAATTGTTCAGGCTCCTATATAAATAGCGGGCAGAGTGCTGCTTGTCACTTCACCAGCGGCAGTTCAACAGATTACATGCTGGTGAAGTCCACATGAATTGAGCCATTGAAGTCGACATGAACTCATTATTTCTAGTGCCTTGAACCTGAAGAAGATACACAGATAATCGAAACGCGTCGTTCCATAGGCACTTTTTTATTTTTTTTTATTTGTTTTATATAAATAACAACAAGATACTTACCTGATTTCTAAATAACAACAAGATACTTACCTGATTCCTACTTTTGTTTATATTAATCGGTTCTTTTAATCAGTTCATTTAATCGGTTCCTTTAAATATGTAAATAATATACTTACCTTTATTCTTACCTGGTTGGATTTAACCGATGGGACCCTAAAAAATGAGAGGGACGGAGGGTGGCGTTCCCGTGGCCGTGCGTGAGCCCGTGCTTGTCCTGTCTCTTTTTAGAGGCAGGCTTTTATTATCTAACTCTGCCAGAGCTCCCTCGTGCTGCGGGTTCCCGGTTTTCCGGGCCAGAGCCCCGTTCCTGTGCCTCTGTGGTCCGTGTTGTGGGCTGCGGGGGTACGGAGGGGCATGGTGCCACTCCTCCGTCACCACAAGACCCTACAGATGGGCTTACAGTTAGATGCCTCCACGAGCCAAAGTACTGGAGAATAAAAGAGCAACAAAGCTAAAGAACTAAAGAACCAAAGAGGAAACACTAAAGAACTAAGGAACTAAAAAGAGCAACAAAGCTAAAGAACTAAAGAACCAAAGAGGAAACACACTAAAGAACTAAGGAGCTAAAAAGAGCAACAAAGCTAAAGAACTAAAGAACCAAAGAGGAAACACACTAAAGAACTAAGGAGCTAAAGAACACTAGAGAAGAAAATATAGAAAAACGACTTTGACTGGGTGTGAGATGATTATTGGAAGGACCATTTGGAGAGGGCTATTTAAAAGTATTATTTTAATTGACAAGACCTAAATTTAATCCCAATTTGATTCCCACTTCGGACCTAAACCTAACCCTAACCCTAACCTCAACCCTAATCTTAACCAGATTTTAACCTCTTGCCTAAACCTAACCCTAGGTAACCCTAACCCTAACCTGATGGCTAAACCTAATCCTAACCCTAGCCTTGACCTCAACCCTAACCTTAACCACAATTTGGACTTTTTACCTAAACCTAACCCTAGTTGACCCTAACCCTAACCCTAAAATTGGCTGATTCGAAGTTGTTCATATTAAAAAAAAGACTATTGGAAAAAAAAAAAAGAAAAAAAAAAAAAAAAAAAAAAAAAAAAAAAAAAAAAAAAAAAAAAAAAAATTGTTCAGGCTCCTATATAAATAGCGGGCAGAGTGCTGCTTGTCACTTCACCAGCGGCAGTTCAACAGATTACATGCTGGTGAAGTCCACATGAATTGAGCCATTGAAGTCGACATGAACTCATTATTTCTAGTGCCTTGAACCTGAAGAAGATACACAGATAATCGAAACGCGTCGTTCCATAGGCACTTTTTTATTTTTTTTTATTTGTTTTATATAAATAACAACAAGATACTTACCTGATTTCTAAATAACAACAAGATACTTACCTGATTCCTACTTTTGTTTATATTAATCGGTTCTTTTAATCAGTTCATTTAATCGGTTCCTTTAAATATGTAAATAATATACTTACCTTTATTCTTACCTGGTTGGATTTAACCGATGGGACCCTAAAAAATGAGAGGGACGGAGGGTGGCGTTCCCGTGGCCGTGCGTGAGCCCGTGCTTGTCCTGTCTCTTTTTAGAGGCAGGCTTTTATTATCTAACTCTGCCAGAGCTCCCTCGTGCTGCGGGTTCCCGGTTTTCCGGGCCAGAGCCCCGTTCCTGTGCCTCTGTGGTCCGTGTTGTGGGCTGCGGGGGTACGGAGGGGCATGGTGCCACTCCTCCGTCACCACAAGACCCTACAGATGGGCTTACAGTTAGATGCCTCCACGAGCCAAAGTACTGGAGAATAAAAGAGCAACAAAGCTAAAGAACTAAAGAACCAAAGAGGAAACACTAAAGAACTAAGGAACTAAAAAGAGCAACAAAGCTAAAGAACTAAAGAACCAAAGAGGAAACACACTAAAGAACTAAGGAGCTAAAAAGAGCAACAAAGCTAAAGAACTAAAGAACCAAAGAGGAAACACACTAAAGAACTAAGGAGCTAAAGAACACTAGAGAAGAAAATATAGAAAAACGACTTTGACTGGGTGTGAGATGATTATTGGAAGGACCATTTGGAGAGGGCTATTTAAAAGTATTATTTTAATTGACAAGACCTAAATTTAATCCCAATTTGATTCCCACTTCGGACCTAAACCTAACCCTAACCCTAACCTCAACCCTAATCTTAACCAGATTTTAACCTCTTGCCTAAACCTAACCCTAGGTAACCCTAACCCTAACCTGATGGCTAAACCTAATCCTAACCCTAGCCTTGACCTCAACCCTAACCTTAACCACAATTTGGACTTTTTACCTAAACCTAACCCTAGTTGACCCTAACCCTAACCCTAAAATTGGCTGATTCGAAGTTGTTCATATTAAAAAAAAGACTATTGGAAAAAAAAAAAGAAAAAAAAAAAAAAAAAAAAAAAAAAAAAAAAAAAAAAAAAAAAAAAAAAAAATTGTTCAGGCTCCTATATAAATAGCGGGCAGAGTGCTGCTTGTCACTTCACCAGCGGCAGTTCAACAGATTACATGCTGGTGAAGTCCACATGAATTGAGCCATTGAAGTCGACATGAACTCATTATTTCTAGTGCCTTGAACCTGAAGAAGATACACAGATAATCGAAACGCGTCGTTCCATAGGCACTTTTTTATTTTTTTTTATTTGTTTTATATAAATAACAACAAGATACTTACCTGATTTCTAAATAACAACAAGATACTTACCTGATTCCTACTTTTGTTTATATTAATCGGTTCTTTTAATCAGTTCATTTAATCGGTTCCTTTAAATATGTAAATAATATACTTACCTTTATTCTTACCTGGTTGGATTTAACCGATGGGACCCTAAAAAATGAGAGGGACGGAGGGTGGCGTTCCCGTGGCCGTGCGTGAGCCCGTGCTTGTCCTGTCTCTTTTTAGAGGCAGGCTTTTATTATCTAACTCTGCCAGAGCTCCCTCGTGCTGCGGGTTCCCGGTTTTCCGGGCCAGAGCCCCGTTCCTGTGCCTCTGTGGTCCGTGTTGTGGGCTGCGGGGGTACGGAGGGGCATGGTGCCACTCCTCCGTCACCACAAGACCCTACAGATGGGCTTACAGTTAGATGCCTCCACGAGCCAAAGTACTGGAGAATAAAAGAGCAACAAAGCTAAAGAACTAAAGAACCAAAGAGGAAACACTAAAGAACTAAGGAACTAAAAAGAGCAACAAAGCTAAAGAACTAAAGAACCAAAGAGGAAACACACTAAAGAACTAAGGAGCTAAAAAGAGCAACAAAGCTAAAGAACTAAAGAACCAAAGAGGAAACACACTAAAGAACTAAGGAGCTAAAGAACACTAGAGAAGAAAATATAGAAAAACGACTTTGACTGGGTGTGAGATGATTATTGGAAGGACCATTTGGAGAGGGCTATTTAAAAGTATTATTTTAATTGACAAGACCTAAATTTAATCCCAATTTGATTCCCACTTCGGACCTAAACCTAACCCTAACCCTAACCTCAACCCTAATCTTAACCAGATTTTAACCTCTTGCCTAAACCTAACCCTAGGTAACCCTAACCCTAACCTGATGGCTAAACCTAATCCTAACCCTAGCCTTGACCTCAACCCTAACCTTAACCACAATTTGGACTTTTTACCTAAACCTAACCCTAGTTGACCCTAACCCTAACCCTAAAATTGGCTGATTCGAAGTTGTTCATATTAAAAAAAAGACTATTGGAAAAAAAAAAAAGAAAAAAAAAAAAAAAAAAAAAAAAAAAAAAAAAAAAAAAAAAAAAAAAAAAAAAAAAAAAATTGTTCAGGCTCCTATATAAATAGCGGGCAGAGTGCTGCTTGTCACTTCACCAGCGGCAGTTCAACAGATTACATGCTGGTGAAGTCCACATGAATTGAGCCATTGAAGTCGACATGAACTCATTATTTCTAGTGCCTTGAACCTGAAGAAGATACACAGATAATCGAAACGCGTCGTTCCATAGGCACTTTTTTATTTTTTTTTATTTGTTTTATATAAATAACAACAAGATACTTACCTGATTTCTAAATAACAACAAGATACTTACCTGATTCCTACTTTTGTTTATATTAATCGGTTCTTTTAATCAGTTCATTTAATCGGTTCCTTTAAATATGTAAATAATATACTTACCTTTATTCTTACCTGGTTGGATTTAACCGATGGGACCCTAAAAAATGAGAGGGACGGAGGGTGGCGTTCCCGTGGCCGTGCGTGAGCCCGTGCTTGTCCTGTCTCTTTTTAGAGGCAGGCTTTTATTATCTAACTCTGCCAGAGCTCCCTCGTGCTGCGGGTTCCCGGTTTTCCGGGCCAGAGCCCCGTTCCTGTGCCTCTGTGGTCCGTGTTGTGGGCTGCGGGGGTACGGAGGGGCATGGTGCCACTCCTCCGTCACCACAAGACCCTACAGATGGGCTTACAGTTAGATGCCTCCACGAGCCAAAGTACTGGAGAATAAAAGAGCAACAAAGCTAAAGAACTAAAGAACCAAAGAGGAAACACTAAAGAACTAAGGAACTAAAAAGAGCAACAAAGCTAAAGAACTAAAGAACCAAAGAGGAAACACACTAAAGAACTAAGGAGCTAAAAAGAGCAACAAAGCTAAAGAACTAAAGAACCAAAGAGGAAACACACTAAAGAACTAAGGAGCTAAAGAACACTAGAGAAGAAAATATAGAAAAACGACTTTGACTGGGTGTGAGATGATTATTGGAAGGACCATTTGGAGAGGGCTATTTAAAAGTATTATTTTAATTGACAAGACCTAAATTTAATCCCAATTTGATTCCCACTTCGGACCTAAACCTAACCCTAACCCTAACCTCAACCCTAATCTTAACCAGATTTTAACCTCTTGCCTAAACCTAACCCTAGGTAACCCTAACCCTAACCTGATGGCTAAACCTAATCCTAACCCTAGCCTTGACCTCAACCCTAACCTTAACCACAATTTGGACTTTTTACCTAAACCTAACCCTAGTTGACCCTAACCCTAACCCTAAAATTGGCTGATTCGAAGTTGTTCATATTAAAAAAAAGACTATTGGAAAAAAAAAAAAAAAGAAAAAAAAAAAAAGAAAAAAAAAAAAAAAAAAAAAAAAAAAAAAAAAAAAAAAAAAAAAAAAAATTGTTCAGGCTCCTATATAAATAGCGGGCAGAGTGCTGCTTGTCACTTCACCAGCGGCAGTTCAACAGATTACATGCTGGTGAAGTCCACATGAATTGAGCCATTGAAGTCGACATGAACTCATTATTTCTAGTGCCTTGAACCTGAAGAAGATACACAGATAATCGAAACGCGTCGTTCCATAGGCACTTTTTTATTTTTTTTATTTGTTTTATATAAATAACAACAAGATACTTACCTGATTTCTAAATAACAACAAGATACTTACCTGATTCCTACTTTTGTTTATATTAATCGGTTCTTTTAATCAGTTCATTTAATCGGTTCCTTTAAATATGTAAATAATATACTTACCTTTATTCTTACCTGGTTGGATTTAACCGATGGGACCCTAAAAAATGAGAGGGACGGAGGGTGGCGTTCCCGTGGCCGTGCGTGAGCCCGTGCTTGTCCTGTCTCTTTTTAGAGGCAGGCTTTTATTATCTAACTCTGCCAGAGCTCCCTCGTGCTGCGGGTTCCCGGTTTTCCGGGCCAGAGCCCCGTTCCTGTGCCTCTGTGGTCCGTGTTGTGGGCTGCGGGGGTACGGAGGGGCATGGTGCCACTCCTCCGTCACCACAAGACCCTACAGATGGGCTTACAGTTAGATGCCTCCACGAGCCAAAGTACTGGAGAATAAAAGAGCAACAAAGCTAAAGAACTAAAGAACCAAAGAGGAAACACTAAAGAACTAAGGAACTAAAAAGAGCAACAAAGCTAAAGAACTAAAGAACCAAAGAGGAAACACACTAAAGAACTAAGGAGCTAAAAAGAGCAACAAAGCTAAAGAACTAAAGAACCAAAGAGGAAACACACTAAAGAACTAAGGAGCTAAAGAACACTAGAGAAGAAAATATAGAAAAACGACTTTGACTGGGTGTGAGATGATTATTGGAAGGACCATTTGGAGAGGGCTATTTAAAAGTATTATTTTAATTGACAAGACCTAAATTTAATCCCAATTTGATTCCCACTTCGGACCTAAACCTAACCCTAACCCTAACCTCAACCCTAATCTTAACCAGATTTTAACCTCTTGCCTAAACCTAACCCTAGGTAACCCTAACCCTAACCTGATGGCTAAACCTAATCCTAACCCTAGCCTTGACCTCAACCCTAACCTTAACCACAATTTGGACTTTTTACCTAAACCTAACCCTAGTTGACCCTAACCCTAACCCTAAAATTGGCTGATTCGAAGTTGTTCATATTAAAAAAAAGACTATTGGAAAAAAAAAAAAAAGAAAAAAAAAAAAAAAAAAAAAAAAAAAAAAAAAAAAATTGTTCAGGCTCCTATATAAATAGCGGGCAGAGTGCTGCTTGTCACTTCACCAGCGGCAGTTCAACAGATTACATGCTGGTGAAGTCCACATGAATTGAGCCATTGAAGTCGACATGAACTCATTATTTCTAGTGCCTTGAACCTGAAGAAGATACACAGATAATCGAAACGCGTCGTTCCATAGGCACTTTTTTATTTTTTTTTATTTGTTTTATATAAATAACAACAAGATACTTACCTGATTTCTAAATAACAACAAGATACTTACCTGATTCCTACTTTTGTTTATATTAATCGGTTCTTTTAATCAGTTCATTTAATCGGTTCCTTTAAATATGTAAATAATATACTTACCTTTATTCTTACCTGGTTGGATTTAACCGATGGGACCCTAAAAAATGAGAGGGACGGAGGGTGGCGTTCCCGTGGCCGTGCGTGAGCCCGTGCTTGTCCTGTCTCTTTTTAGAGGCAGGCTTTTATTATCTAACTCTGCCAGAGCTCCCTCGTGCTGCGGGTTCCCGGTTTTCCGGGCCAGAGCCCCGTTCCTGTGCCTCTGTGGTCCGTGTTGTGGGCTGCGGGGGTACGGAGGGGCATGGTGCCACTCCTCCGTCACCACAAGACCCTACAGATGGGCTTACAGTTAGATGCCTCCACGAGCCAAAGTACTGGAGAATAAAAGAGCAACAAAGCTAAAGAACTAAAGAACCAAAGAGGAAACACTAAAGAACTAAGGAACTAAAAAGAGCAACAAAGCTAAAGAACTAAAGAACCAAAGAGGAAACACACTAAAGAACTAAGGAGCTAAAAAGAGCAACAAAGCTAAAGAACTAAAGAACCAAAGAGGAAACACACTAAAGAACTAAGGAGCTAAAGAACACTAGAGAAGAAAATATAGAAAAACGACTTTGACTGGGTGTGAGATGATTATTGGAAGGACCATTTGGAGAGGGCTATTTAAAAGTATTATTTTAATTGACAAGACCTAAATTTAATCCCAATTTGATTCCCACTTCGGACCTAAACCTAACCCTAACCCTAACCTCAACCCTAATCTTAACCAGATTTTAACCTCTTGCCTAAACCTAACCCTAGGTAACCCTAACCCTAACCTGATGGCTAAACCTAATCCTAACCCTAGCCTTGACCTCAACCCTAACCTTAACCACAATTTGGACTTTTTACCTAAACCTAACCCTAGTTGACCCTAACCCTAACCCTAAAATTGGCTGATTCGAAGTTGTTCATATTAAAAAAAAGACTATTGGAAAAAAAAAAAAAAAAAAAAAAAAAAAAAAAAAAAAAAAAAAATTGTTCAGGCTCCTATATAAATAGCGGGCAGAGTGCTGCTTGTCACTTCACCAGCGGCAGTTCAACAGATTACATGCTGGTGAAGTCCACATGAATTGAGCCATTGAAGTCGACATGAACTCATTATTTCTAGTGCCTTGAACCTGAAGAAGATACACAGATAATCGAAACGCGTCGTTCCATAGGCACTTTTTTATTTTTTTTTATTTGTTTTATATAAATAACAACAAGATACTTACCTGATTTCTAAATAACAACAAGATACTTACCTGATTCCTACTTTTGTTTATATTAATCGGTTCTTTTAATCAGTTCATTTAATCGGTTCCTTTAAATATGTAAATAATATACTTACCTTTATTCTTACCTGGTTGGATTTAACCGATGGGACCCTAAAAAATGAGAGGGACGGAGGGTGGCGTTCCCGTGGCCGTGCGTGAGCCCGTGCTTGTCCTGTCTCTTTTTAGAGGCAGGCTTTTATTATCTAACTCTGCCAGAGCTCCCTCGTGCTGCGGGTTCCCGGTTTTCCGGGCCAGAGCCCCGTTCCTGTGCCTCTGTGGTCCGTGTTGTGGGCTGCGGGGGTACGGAGGGGCATGGTGCCACTCCTCCGTCACCACAAGACCCTACAGATGGGCTTACAGTTAGATGCCTCCACGAGCCAAAGTACTGGAGAATAAAAGAGCAACAAAGCTAAAGAACTAAAGAACCAAAGAGGAAACACTAAAGAACTAAGGAACTAAAAAGAGCAACAAAGCTAAAGAACTAAAGAACCAAAGAGGAAACACACTAAAGAACTAAGGAGCTAAAAAGAGCAACAAAGCTAAAGAACTAAAGAACCAAAGAGGAAACACACTAAAGAACTAAGGAGCTAAAGAACACTAGAGAAGAAAATATAGAAAAACGACTTTGACTGGGTGTGAGATGATTATTGGAAGGACCATTTGGAGAGGGCTATTTAAAAGTATTATTTTAATTGACAAGACCTAAATTTAATCCCAATTTGATTCCCACTTCGGACCTAAACCTAACCCTAACCCTAACCTCAACCCTAATCTTAACCAGATTTTAACCTCTTGCCTAAACCTAACCCTAGGTAACCCTAACCCTAACCTGATGGCTAAACCTAATCCTAACCCTAGCCTTGACCTCAACCCTAACCTTAACCACAATTTGGACTTTTTACCTAAACCTAACCCTAGTTGACCCTAACCCTAACCCTAAAATTGGCTGATTCGAAGTTGTTCATATTAAAAAAAAGACTATTGGAAAAAAAAAAAGAAAAAAAAAAAAAAAAAAAAAAAAAAAAAAAAAAAAAAAAAAAATTGTTCAGGCTCCTATATAAATAGCGGGCAGAGTGCTGCTTGTCACTTCACCAGCGGCAGTTCAACAGATTACATGCTGGTGAAGTCCACATGAATTGAGCCATTGAAGTCGACATGAACTCATTATTTCTAGTGCCTTGAACCTGAAGAAGATACACAGATAATCGAAACGCGTCGTTCCATAGGCACTTTTTTATTTTTTTTATTTGTTTTATATAAATAACAACAAGATACTTACCTGATTTCTAAATAACAACAAGATACTTACCTGATTCCTACTTTTGTTTATATTAATCGGTTCTTTTAATCAGTTCATTTAATCGGTTCCTTTAAATATGTAAATAATATACTTACCTTTATTCTTACCTGGTTGGATTTAACCGATGGGACCCTAAAAAATGAGAGGGACGGAGGGTGGCGTTCCCGTGGCCGTGCGTGAGCCCGTGCTTGTCCTGTCTCTTTTTAGAGGCAGGCTTTTATTATCTAACTCTGCCAGAGCTCCCTCGTGCTGCGGGTTCCCGGTTTTCCGGGCCAGAGCCCCGTTCCTGTGCCTCTGTGGTCCGTGTTGTGGGCTGCGGGGGTACGGAGGGGCATGGTGCCACTCCTCCGTCACCACAAGACCCTACAGATGGGCTTACAGTTAGATGCCTCCACGAGCCAAAGTACTGGAGAATAAAAGAGCAACAAAGCTAAAGAACTAAAGAACCAAAGAGGAAACACTAAAGAACTAAGGAACTAAAAAGAGCAACAAAGCTAAAGAACTAAAGAACCAAAGAGGAAACACACTAAAGAACTAAGGAGCTAAAAAGAGCAACAAAGCTAAAGAACTAAAGAACCAAAGAGGAAACACACTAAAGAACTAAGGAGCTAAAGAACACTAGAGAAGAAAATATAGAAAAACGACTTTGACTGGGTGTGAGATGATTATTGGAAGGACCATTTGGAGAGGGCTATTTAAAAGTATTATTTTAATTGACAAGACCTAAATTTAATCCCAATTTGATTCCCACTTCGGACCTAAACCTAACCCTAACCCTAACCTCAACCCTAATCTTAACCAGATTTTAACCTCTTGCCTAAACCTAACCCTAGGTAACCCTAACCCTAACCTGATGGCTAAACCTAATCCTAACCCTAGCCTTGACCTCAACCCTAACCTTAACCACAATTTGGACTTTTTACCTAAACCTAACCCTAGTTGACCCTAACCCTAACCCTAAAATTGGCTGATTCGAAGTTGTTCATATTAAAAAAAAGACTATTGGAAAAAAAAAAAAAAAAAAAAAAAAAAAAAAAAAAAAAAAAAAAAAAAAAAAAAAAAAAAAAATTGTTCAGGCTCCTATATAAATAGCGGGCAGAGTGCTGCTTGTCACTTCACCAGCGGCAGTTCAACAGATTACATGCTGGTGAAGTCCACATGAATTGAGCCATTGAAGTCGACATGAACTCATTATTTCTAGTGCCTTGAACCTGAAGAAGATACACAGATAATCGAAACGCGTCGTTCCATAGGCACTTTTTTATTTTTTTTTATTTGTTTTATATAAATAACAACAAGATACTTACCTGATTTCTAAATAACAACAAGATACTTACCTGATTCCTACTTTTGTTTATATTAATCGGTTCTTTTAATCAGTTCATTTAATCGGTTCCTTTAAATATGTAAATAATATACTTACCTTTATTCTTACCTGGTTGGATTTAACCGATGGGACCCTAAAAAATGAGAGGGACGGAGGGTGGCGTTCCCGTGGCCGTGCGTGAGCCCGTGCTTGTCCTGTCTCTTTTTAGAGGCAGGCTTTTATTATCTAACTCTGCCAGAGCTCCCTCGTGCTGCGGGTTCCCGGTTTTCCGGGCCAGAGCCCCGTTCCTGTGCCTCTGTGGTCCGTGTTGTGGGCTGCGGGGGTACGGAGGGGCATGGTGCCACTCCTCCGTCACCACAAGACCCTACAGATGGGCTTACAGTTAGATGCCTCCACGAGCCAAAGTACTGGAGAATAAAAGAGCAACAAAGCTAAAGAACTAAAGAACCAAAGAGGAAACACTAAAGAACTAAGGAACTAAAAAGAGCAACAAAGCTAAAGAACTAAAGAACCAAAGAGGAAACACACTAAAGAACTAAGGAGCTAAAAAGAGCAACAAAGCTAAAGAACTAAAGAACCAAAGAGGAAACACACTAAAGAACTAAGGAGCTAAAGAACACTAGAGAAGAAAATATAGAAAAACGACTTTGACTGGGTGTGAGATGATTATTGGAAGGACCATTTGGAGAGGGCTATTTAAAAGTATTATTTTAATTGACAAGACCTAAATTTAATCCCAATTTGATTCCCACTTCGGACCTAAACCTAACCCTAACCCTAACCTCAACCCTAATCTTAACCAGATTTTAACCTCTTGCCTAAACCTAACCCTAGGTAACCCTAACCCTAACCTGATGGCTAAACCTAATCCTAACCCTAGCCTTGACCTCAACCCTAACCTTAACCACAATTTGGACTTTTTACCTAAACCTAACCCTAGTTGACCCTAACCCTAACCCTAAAATTGGCTGATTCGAAGTTGTTCATATTAAAAAAAAGACTATTGGAAAAAAAAAAAAAAAAAAAAAGAAAAAAAAAAAAAAAAAAAAAAAAAAAAAAAAAAAAATTGTTCAGGCTCCTATATAAATAGCGGGCAGAGTGCTGCTTGTCACTTCACCAGCGGCAGTTCAACAGATTACATGCTGGTGAAGTCCACATGAATTGAGCCATTGAAGTCGACATGAACTCATTATTTCTAGTGCCTTGAACCTGAAGAAGATACACAGATAATCGAAACGCGTCGTTCCATAGGCACTTTTTTATTTTTTTTTATTTGTTTTATATAAATAACAACAAGATACTTACCTGATTTCTAAATAACAACAAGATACTTACCTGATTCCTACTTTTGTTTATATTAATCGGTTCTTTTAATCAGTTCATTTAATCGGTTCCTTTAAATATGTAAATAATATACTTACCTTTATTCTTACCTGGTTGGATTTAACCGATGGGACCCTAAAAAATGAGAGGGACGGAGGGTGGCGTTCCCGTGGCCGTGCGTGAGCCCGTGCTTGTCCTGTCTCTTTTTAGAGGCAGGCTTTTATTATCTAACTCTGCCAGAGCTCCCTCGTGCTGCGGGTTCCCGGTTTTCCGGGCCAGAGCCCCGTTCCTGTGCCTCTGTGGTCCGTGTTGTGGGCTGCGGGGGTACGGAGGGGCATGGTGCCACTCCTCCGTCACCACAAGACCCTACAGATGGGCTTACAGTTAGATGCCTCCACGAGCCAAAGTACTGGAGAATAAAAGAGCAACAAAGCTAAAGAACTAAAGAACCAAAGAGGAAACACTAAAGAACTAAGGAACTAAAAAGAGCAACAAAGCTAAAGAACTAAAGAACCAAAGAGGAAACACACTAAAGAACTAAGGAGCTAAAAAGAGCAACAAAGCTAAAGAACTAAAGAACCAAAGAGGAAACACACTAAAGAACTAAGGAGCTAAAGAACACTAGAGAAGAAAATATAGAAAAACGACTTTGACTGGGTGTGAGATGATTATTGGAAGGACCATTTGGAGAGGGCTATTTAAAAGTATTATTTTAATTGACAAGACCTAAATTTAATCCCAATTTGATTCCCACTTCGGACCTAAACCTAACCCTAACCCTAACCTCAACCCTAATCTTAACCAGATTTTAACCTCTTGCCTAAACCTAACCCTAGGTAACCCTAACCCTAACCTGATGGCTAAACCTAATCCTAACCCTAGCCTTGACCTCAACCCTAACCTTAACCACAATTTGGACTTTTTACCTAAACCTAACCCTAGTTGACCCTAACCCTAACCCTAAAATTGGCTGATTCGAAGTTGTTCATATTAAAAAAAAGACTATTGGAAAAAAAAAAAAAAAAAAAAAAAAAAAAAAAAAAAAAAAAAAAAAAAAAAAAAAAAAAAAAAAAAAAAAATTGTTCAGGCTCCTATATAAATAGCGGGCAGAGTGCTGCTTGTCACTTCACCAGCGGCAGTTCAACAGATTACATGCTGGTGAAGTCCACATGAATTGAGCCATTGAAGTCGACATGAACTCATTATTTCTAGTGCCTTGAACCTGAAGAAGATACACAGATAATCGAAACGCGTCGTTCCATAGGCACTTTTTTATTTTTTTTTATTTGTTTTATATAAATAACAACAAGATACTTACCTGATTTCTAAATAACAACAAGATACTTACCTGATTCCTACTTTTGTTTATATTAATCGGTTCTTTTAATCAGTTCATTTAATCGGTTCCTTTAAATATGTAAATAATATACTTACCTTTATTCTTACCTGGTTGGATTTAACCGATGGGACCCTAAAAAATGAGAGGGACGGAGGGTGGCGTTCCCGTGGCCGTGCGTGAGCCCGTGCTTGTCCTGTCTCTTTTTAGAGGCAGGCTTTTATTATCTAACTCTGCCAGAGCTCCCTCGTGCTGCGGGTTCCCGGTTTTCCGGGCCAGAGCCCCGTTCCTGTGCCTCTGTGGTCCGTGTTGTGGGCTGCGGGGGTACGGAGGGGCATGGTGCCACTCCTCCGTCACCACAAGACCCTACAGATGGGCTTACAGTTAGATGCCTCCACGAGCCAAAGTACTGGAGAATAAAAGAGCAACAAAGCTAAAGAACTAAAGAACCAAAGAGGAAACACTAAAGAACTAAGGAACTAAAAAGAGCAACAAAGCTAAAGAACTAAAGAACCAAAGAGGAAACACACTAAAGAACTAAGGAGCTAAAAAGAGCAACAAAGCTAAAGAACTAAAGAACCAAAGAGGAAACACACTAAAGAACTAAGGAGCTAAAGAACACTAGAGAAGAAAATATAGAAAAACGACTTTGACTGGGTGTGAGATGATTATTGGAAGGACCATTTGGAGAGGGCTATTTAAAAGTATTATTTTAATTGACAAGACCTAAATTTAATCCCAATTTGATTCCCACTTCGGACCTAAACCTAACCCTAACCCTAACCTCAACCCTAATCTTAACCAGATTTTAACCTCTTGCCTAAACCTAACCCTAGGTAACCCTAACCCTAACCTGATGGCTAAACCTAATCCTAACCCTAGCCTTGACCTCAACCCTAACCTTAACCACAATTTGGACTTTTTACCTAAACCTAACCCTAGTTGACCCTAACCCTAACCCTAAAATTGGCTGATTCGAAGTTGTTCATATTAAAAAAAAGACTATTGGAAAAAAAAAAAAAAAAAAAAAAAAAAAAAAAAAAAAAAAAAAATTGTTCAGGCTCCTATATAAATAGCGGGCAGAGTGCTGCTTGTCACTTCACCAGCGGCAGTTCAACAGATTACATGCTGGTGAAGTCCACATGAATTGAGCCATTGAAGTCGACATGAACTCATTATTTCTAGTGCCTTGAACCTGAAGAAGATACACAGATAATCGAAACGCGTCGTTCCATAGGCACTTTTTTATTTTTTTTTATTTGTTTTATATAAATAACAACAAGATACTTACCTGATTTCTAAATAACAACAAGATACTTACCTGATTCCTACTTTTGTTTATATTAATCGGTTCTTTTAATCAGTTCATTTAATCGGTTCCTTTAAATATGTAAATAATATACTTACCTTTATTCTTACCTGGTTGGATTTAACCGATGGGACCCTAAAAAATGAGAGGGACGGAGGGTGGCGTTCCCGTGGCCGTGCGTGAGCCCGTGCTTGTCCTGTCTCTTTTTAGAGGCAGGCTTTTATTATCTAACTCTGCCAGAGCTCCCTCGTGCTGCGGGTTCCCGGTTTTCCGGGCCAGAGCCCCGTTCCTGTGCCTCTGTGGTCCGTGTTGTGGGCTGCGGGGGTACGGAGGGGCATGGTGCCACTCCTCCGTCACCACAAGACCCTACAGATGGGCTTACAGTTAGATGCCTCCACGAGCCAAAGTACTGGAGAATAAAAGAGCAACAAAGCTAAAGAACTAAAGAACCAAAGAGGAAACACTAAAGAACTAAGGAACTAAAAAGAGCAACAAAGCTAAAGAACTAAAGAACCAAAGAGGAAACACACTAAAGAACTAAGGAGCTAAAAAGAGCAACAAAGCTAAAGAACTAAAGAACCAAAGAGGAAACACACTAAAGAACTAAGGAGCTAAAGAACACTAGAGAAGAAAATATAGAAAAACGACTTTGACTGGGTGTGAGATGATTATTGGAAGGACCATTTGGAGAGGGCTATTTAAAAGTATTATTTTAATTGACAAGACCTAAATTTAATCCCAATTTGATTCCCACTTCGGACCTAAACCTAACCCTAACCCTAACCTCAACCCTAATCTTAACCAGATTTTAACCTCTTGCCTAAACCTAACCCTAGGTAACCCTAACCCTAACCTGATGGCTAAACCTAATCCTAACCCTAGCCTTGACCTCAACCCTAACCTTAACCACAATTTGGACTTTTTACCTAAACCTAACCCTAGTTGACCCTAACCCTAACCCTAAAATTGGCTGATTCGAAGTTGTTCATATTAAAAAAAAGAACTATTGGAAAAAAAAAAAAAAAAGAAAAAAAAAAAAAAAAAAAAAAAAAAAAAAAAAAAAAAAAAAAAAAAAAAAAAAAAATTGTTCAGGCTCCTATATAAATAGCGGGCAGAGTGCTGCTTGTCACTTCACCAGCGGCAGTTCAACAGATTACATGCTGGTGAAGTCCACATGAATTGAGCCATTGAAGTCGACATGAACTCATTATTTCTAGTGCCTTGAACCTGAAGAAGATACACAGATAATCGAAACGCGTCGTTCCATAGGCACTTTTTTATTTTTTTTTATTTGTTTTATATAAATAACAACAAGATACTTACCTGATTTCTAAATAACAACAAGATACTTACCTGATTCCTACTTTTGTTTATATTAATCGGTTCTTTTAATCAGTTCATTTAATCGGTTCCTTTAAATATGTAAATAATATACTTACCTTTATTCTTACCTGGTTGGATTTAACCGATGGGACCCTAAAAAATGAGAGGGACGGAGGGTGGCGTTCCCGTGGCCGTGCGTGAGCCCGTGCTTGTCCTGTCTCTTTTTAGAGGCAGGCTTTTATTATCTAACTCTGCCAGAGCTCCCTCGTGCTGCGGGTTCCCGGTTTTCCGGGCCAGAGCCCCGTTCCTGTGCCTCTGTGGTCCGTGTTGTGGGCTGCGGGGGTACGGAGGGGCATGGTGCCACTCCTCCGTCACCACAAGACCCTACAGATGGGCTTACAGTTAGATGCCTCCACGAGCCAAAGTACTGGAGAATAAAAGAGCAACAAAGCTAAAGAACTAAAGAACCAAAGAGGAAACACTAAAGAACTAAGGAACTAAAAAGAGCAACAAAGCTAAAGAACTAAAGAACCAAAGAGGAAACACACTAAAGAACTAAGGAGCTAAAAAGAGCAACAAAGCTAAAGAACTAAAGAACCAAAGAGGAAACACACTAAAGAACTAAGGAGCTAAAGAACACTAGAGAAGAAAATATAGAAAAACGACTTTGACTGGGTGTGAGATGATTATTGGAAGGACCATTTGGAGAGGGCTATTTAAAAGTATTATTTTAATTGACAAGACCTAAATTTAATCCCAATTTGATTCCCACTTCGGACCTAAACCTAACCCTAACCCTAACCTCAACCCTAATCTTAACCAGATTTTAACCTCTTGCCTAAACCTAACCCTAGGTAACCCTAACCCTAACCTGATGGCTAAACCTAATCCTAACCCTAGCCTTGACCTCAACCCTAACCTTAACCACAATTTGGACTTTTTACCTAAACCTAACCCTAGTTGACCCTAACCCTAACCCTAAAATTGGCTGATTCGAAGTTGTTCATATTAAAAAAAAGACTATTGGAAAAAAAAAAAAAAAAAAAAAAAAAAAAAAAAAAAAAAAAAAATTGTTCAGGCTCCTATATAAATAGCGGGCAGAGTGCTGCTTGTCACTTCACCAGCGGCAGTTCAACAGATTACATGCTGGTGAAGTCCACATGAATTGAGCCATTGAAGTCGACATGAACTCATTATTTCTAGTGCCTTGAACCTGAAGAAGATACACAGATAATCGAAACGCGTCGTTCCATAGGCACTTTTTTATTTTTTTTTTATTTGTTTTATATAAATAACAACAAGATACTTACCTGATTTCTAAATAACAACAAGATACTTACCTGATTCCTACTTTTGTTTATATTAATCGGTTCTTTTAATCAGTTCATTTAATCGGTTCCTTTAAATATGTAAATAATATACTTACCTTTATTCTTACCTGGTTGGATTTAACCGATGGGACCCTAAAAAATGAGAGGGACGGAGGGTGGCGTTCCCGTGGCCGTGCGTGAGCCCGTGCTTGTCCTGTCTCTTTTTAGAGGCAGGCTTTTATTATCTAACTCTGCCAGAGCTCCCTCGTGCTGCGGGTTCCCGGTTTTCCGGGCCAGAGCCCCGTTCCTGTGCCTCTGTGGTCCGTGTTGTGGGCTGCGGGGGTACGGAGGGGCATGGTGCCACTCCTCCGTCACCACAAGACCCTACAGATGGGCTTACAGTTAGATGCCTCCACGAGCCAAAGTACTGGAGAATAAAAGAGCAACAAAGCTAAAGAACTAAAGAACCAAAGAGGAAACACTAAAGAACTAAGGAACTAAAAAGAGCAACAAAGCTAAAGAACTAAAGAACCAAAGAGGAAACACACTAAAGAACTAAGGAGCTAAAAAGAGCAACAAAGCTAAAGAACTAAAGAACCAAAGAGGAAACACACTAAAGAACTAAGGAGCTAAAGAACACTAGAGAAGAAAATATAGAAAAACGACTTTGACTGGGTGTGAGATGATTATTGGAAGGACCATTTGGAGAGGGCTATTTAAAAGTATTATTTTAATTGACAAGACCTAAATTTAATCCCAATTTGATTCCCACTTCGGACCTAAACCTAACCCTAACCCTAACCTCAACCCTAATCTTAACCAGATTTTAACCTCTTGCCTAAACCTAACCCTAGGTAACCCTAACCCTAACCTGATGGCTAAACCTAATCCTAACCCTAGCCTTGACCTCAACCCTAACCTTAACCACAATTTGGACTTTTTACCTAAACCTAACCCTAGTTGACCCTAACCCTAACCCTAAAATTGGCTGATTCGAAGTTGTTCATATTAAAAAAAAGACTATTGGAAAAAAAAAAAAAAAAAAAAAAAAAAAAAAAAAAAAAAAAAAAAAAAAAAAAAAAAATTGTTCAGGCTCCTATATAAATAGCGGGCAGAGTGCTGCTTGTCACTTCACCAGCGGCAGTTCAACAGATTACATGCTGGTGAAGTCCACATGAATTGAGCCATTGAAGTCGACATGAACTCATTATTTCTAGTGCCTTGAACCTGAAGAAGATACACAGATAATCGAAACGCGTCGTTCCATAGGCACTTTTTTATTTTTTTTTATTTGTTTTATATAAATAACAACAAGATACTTACCTGATTTCTAAATAACAACAAGATACTTACCTGATTCCTACTTTTGTTTATATTAATCGGTTCTTTTAATCAGTTCATTTAATCGGTTCCTTTAAATATGTAAATAATATACTTACCTTTATTCTTACCTGGTTGGATTTAACCGATGGGACCCTAAAAAATGAGAGGGACGGAGGGTGGCGTTCCCGTGGCCGTGCGTGAGCCCGTGCTTGTCCTGTCTCTTTTTAGAGGCAGGCTTTTATTATCTAACTCTGCCAGAGCTCCCTCGTGCTGCGGGTTCCCGGTTTTCCGGGCCAGAGCCCCGTTCCTGTGCCTCTGTGGTCCGTGTTGTGGGCTGCGGGGGTACGGAGGGGCATGGTGCCACTCCTCCGTCACCACAAGACCCTACAGATGGGCTTACAGTTAGATGCCTCCACGAGCCAAAGTACTGGAGAATAAAAGAGCAACAAAGCTAAAGAACTAAAGAACCAAAGAGGAAACACTAAAGAACTAAGGAACTAAAAAGAGCAACAAAGCTAAAGAACTAAAGAACCAAAGAGGAAACACACTAAAGAACTAAGGAGCTAAAAAGAGCAACAAAGCTAAAGAACTAAAGAACCAAAGAGGAAACACACTAAAGAACTAAGGAGCTAAAGAACACTAGAGAAGAAAATATAGAAAAACGACTTTGACTGGGTGTGAGATGATTATTGGAAGGACCATTTGGAGAGGGCTATTTAAAAGTATTATTTTAATTGACAAGACCTAAATTTAATCCCAATTTGATTCCCACTTCGGACCTAAACCTAACCCTAACCCTAACCTCAACCCTAATCTTAACCAGATTTTAACCTCTTGCCTAAACCTAACCCTAGGTAACCCTAACCCTAACCTGATGGCTAAACCTAATCCTAACCCTAGCCTTGACCTCAACCCTAACCTTAACCACAATTTGGACTTTTTACCTAAACCTAACCCTAGTTGACCCTAACCCTAACCCTAAAATTGGCTGATTCGAAGTTGTTCATATTAAAAAAAAGACTATTGGAAAAAAAAAAAAAAAGAAAAAAAAAAAAAAAAAAAAAAAAAAAAAAAAAATTGTTCAGGCTCCTATATAAATAGCGGGCAGAGTGCTGCTTGTCACTTCACCAGCGGCAGTTCAACAGATTACATGCTGGTGAAGTCCACATGAATTGAGCCATTGAAGTCGACATGAACTCATTATTTCTAGTGCCTTGAACCTGAAGAAGATACACAGATAATCGAAACGCGTCGTTCCATAGGCACTTTTTTATTTTTTTTTATTTGTTTTATATAAATAACAACAAGATACTTACCTGATTTCTAAATAACAACAAGATACTTACCTGATTCCTACTTTTGTTTATATTAATCGGTTCTTTTAATCAGTTCATTTAATCGGTTCCTTTAAATATGTAAATAATATACTTACCTTTATTCTTACCTGGTTGGATTTAACCGATGGGACCCTAAAAAATGAGAGGGACGGAGGGTGGCGTTCCCGTGGCCGTGCGTGAGCCCGTGCTTGTCCTGTCTCTTTTTAGAGGCAGGCTTTTATTATCTAACTCTGCCAGAGCTCCCTCGTGCTGCGGGTTCCCGGTTTTCCGGGCCAGAGCCCCGTTCCTGTGCCTCTGTGGTCCGTGTTGTGGGCTGCGGGGGTACGGAGGGGCATGGTGCCACTCCTCCGTCACCACAAGACCCTACAGATGGGCTTACAGTTAGATGCCTCCACGAGCCAAAGTACTGGAGAATAAAAGAGCAACAAAGCTAAAGAACTAAAGAACCAAAGAGGAAACACTAAAGAACTAAGGAACTAAAAAGAGCAACAAAGCTAAAGAACTAAAGAACCAAAGAGGAAACACACTAAAGAACTAAGGAGCTAAAAAGAGCAACAAAGCTAAAGAACTAAAGAACCAAAGAGGAAACACACTAAAGAACTAAGGAGCTAAAGAACACTAGAGAAGAAAATATAGAAAAACGACTTTGACTGGGTGTGAGATGATTATTGGAAGGACCATTTGGAGAGGGCTATTTAAAAGTATTATTTTAATTGACAAGACCTAAATTTAATCCCAATTTGATTCCCACTTCGGACCTAAACCTAACCCTAACCCTAACCTCAACCCTAATCTTAACCAGATTTTAACCTCTTGCCTAAACCTAACCCTAGGTAACCCTAACCCTAACCTGATGGCTAAACCTAATCCTAACCCTAGCCTTGACCTCAACCCTAACCTTAACCACAATTTGGACTTTTTACCTAAACCTAACCCTAGTTGACCCTAACCCTAACCCTAAAATTGGCTGATTCGAAGTTGTTCATATTAAAAAAAAGACTATTGGAAAAAAAAAAAAAAAAAGAAAAAAAAAAAGAAAAAAAAAAAAAAAAAAAAAAAAAAAAAAAAAAAAAAAAAAAAAAAAAAATTGTTCAGGCTCCTATATAAATAGCGGGCAGAGTGCTGCTTGTCACTTCACCAGCGGCAGTTCAACAGATTACATGCTGGTGAAGTCCACATGAATTGAGCCATTGAAGTCGACATGAACTCATTATTTCTAGTGCCTTGAACCTGAAGAAGATACACAGATAATCGAAACGCGTCGTTCCATAGGCACTTTTTTATTTTTTTTTATTTGTTTTATATAAATAACAACAAGATACTTACCTGATTTCTAAATAACAACAAGATACTTACCTGATTCCTACTTTTGTTTATATTAATCGGTTCTTTTAATCAGTTCATTTAATCGGTTCCTTTAAATATGTAAATAATATACTTACCTTTATTCTTACCTGGTTGGATTTAACCGATGGGACCCTAAAAAATGAGAGGGACGGAGGGTGGCGTTCCCGTGGCCGTGCGTGAGCCCGTGCTTGTCCTGTCTCTTTTTAGAGGCAGGCTTTTATTATCTAACTCTGCCAGAGCTCCCTCGTGCTGCGGGTTCCCGGTTTTCCGGGCCAGAGCCCCGTTCCTGTGCCTCTGTGGTCCGTGTTGTGGGCTGCGGGGGTACGGAGGGGCATGGTGCCACTCCTCCGTCACCACAAGACCCTACAGATGGGCTTACAGTTAGATGCCTCCACGAGCCAAAGTACTGGAGAATAAAAGAGCAACAAAGCTAAAGAACTAAAGAACCAAAGAGGAAACACTAAAGAACTAAGGAACTAAAAAGAGCAACAAAGCTAAAGAACTAAAGAACCAAAGAGGAAACACACTAAAGAACTAAGGAGCTAAAAAGAGCAACAAAGCTAAAGAACTAAAGAACCAAAGAGGAAACACACTAAAGAACTAAGGAGCTAAAGAACACTAGAGAAGAAAATATAGAAAAACGACTTTGACTGGGTGTGAGATGATTATTGGAAGGACCATTTGGAGAGGGCTATTTAAAAGTATTATTTTAATTGACAAGACCTAAATTTAATCCCAATTTGATTCCCACTTCGGACCTAAACCTAACCCTAACCCTAACCTCAACCCTAATCTTAACCAGATTTTAACCTCTTGCCTAAACCTAACCCTAGGTAACCCTAACCCTAACCTGATGGCTAAACCTAATCCTAACCCTAGCCTTGACCTCAACCCTAACCTTAACCACAATTTGGACTTTTTACCTAAACCTAACCCTAGTTGACCCTAACCCTAACCCTAAAATTGGCTGATTCGAAGTTGTTCATATTAAAAAAAAGACTATTGGAAAAAAAAAAAAAAAAAAAAAAAAAAAAAAAAAAAAAAAAAAAAAAAAAAAAAAAAAAAAAATTGTTCAGGCTCCTATATAAATAGCGGGCAGAGTGCTGCTTGTCACTTCACCAGCGGCAGTTCAACAGATTACATGCTGGTGAAGTCCACATGAATTGAGCCATTGAAGTCGACATGAACTCATTATTTCTAGTGCCTTGAACCTGAAGAAGATACACAGATAATCGAAACGCGTCGTTCCATAGGCACTTTTTTATTTTTTTTTATTTGTTTTATATAAATAACAACAAGATACTTACCTGATTTCTAAATAACAACAAGATACTTACCTGATTCCTACTTTTGTTTATATTAATCGGTTCTTTTAATCAGTTCATTTAATCGGTTCCTTTAAATATGTAAATAATATACTTACCTTTATTCTTACCTGGTTGGATTTAACCGATGGGACCCTAAAAAATGAGAGGGACGGAGGGTGGCGTTCCCGTGGCCGTGCGTGAGCCCGTGCTTGTCCTGTCTCTTTTTAGAGGCAGGCTTTTATTATCTAACTCTGCCAGAGCTCCCTCGTGCTGCGGGTTCCCGGTTTTCCGGGCCAGAGCCCCGTTCCTGTGCCTCTGTGGTCCGTGTTGTGGGCTGCGGGGGTACGGAGGGGCATGGTGCCACTCCTCCGTCACCACAAGACCCTACAGATGGGCTTACAGTTAGATGCCTCCACGAGCCAAAGTACTGGAGAATAAAAGAGCAACAAAGCTAAAGAACTAAAGAACCAAAGAGGAAACACTAAAGAACTAAGGAACTAAAAAGAGCAACAAAGCTAAAGAACTAAAGAACCAAAGAGGAAACACACTAAAGAACTAAGGAGCTAAAAAGAGCAACAAAGCTAAAGAACTAAAGAACCAAAGAGGAAACACACTAAAGAACTAAGGAGCTAAAGAACACTAGAGAAGAAAATATAGAAAAACGACTTTGACTG
>CM057092.1:36395911-36398411 GCA_029959045.1 Taenioides sp. WSHXM2023 | reverse complement strand
GAGTCCCGCAGGGGGACGCGCGCACGGACGCGTCCGCACAGAGTGACACATCCCCGGACACCCACGCTTGGGATGTGCCCCTCTTTGGCTGGAAGTCTAGGAGAACCAGAGTCCCGCAGGGGGACGCGCGCACGGACGCGTCCGCACAGAGTGACACATCCCCGGACACCCACGCTTGGGATGTGCCCCTCTTTGGCTGGAAGTCTAGGAGAACCAGAGTCCCGCAGGGGGACGCGCGCACGGACGCGTCCGCACAGAGTGACACATCCCCGGACACCCAGGCTTGGGATGTGCCCCTCTTTGGCTGGAAGTCTGGGAGAACCAGAGTCCCGCAGGGGGACAGCCCTAGACCGTTTACACAGAGACCGTGCCTCGTCTCTGGGATCAGTACGGGTGACCTTCAAACCCGAATAGAACCGGCCAGAGGGCCCAGGAAGGCCCGTCTTTCACACCCGCAGATAGAGCTCTCCGTCCCGGTTCCGGAGAACCATGATTTGTGCCATTTCGTTTCGTGAAAAACTGTGTCGTGGGAAAAGCGCCGACGTTCCCTCGGAACTGTCTAACTTGTGGTAAAACGGCTTGCCATAGGCCACCACGGGAGACCCGGGCTGACCATATGGCAAACGTGTATATGGTACTCTACTTAAGCGACTTAGTCATTTTTTCGAGAGGTCGAAAAACGCCTAAATAGATATGGTACTCTATGGAGTACCATATGCACTTTTTGGTTACCGCGCGAGTCAGGGGGCATCCCGCGATGCCCTGCCCAGGGACAGCGCTCTGTCACTGGGATAGGTCCTCTGAGAGACCCCGCTCTAAGTCTGGAGCCCCTCAGCTCCAGCCCTACAGGGGGACAGCCCCAGACCTTCTACCCAGCGACGGTGCCCCGCCACTGGGACAGGTCTGGTGACAGAGCCCGGTCCCGGTCTGGAGGTCGGCTGCTCCAGCACAACAGCGGGACCCGCGCACGGCCGCGTCCGGGCAGAGTGAGCCGTCCTCGGACACACACACCTGGGATGTGCCCCTCTTTTGCTGGAGGTCTGGGAGAACCAGAGCCTAACAGCGGGACCCGCGCACGGCCGCGTCCGGACAGAGTGAGCCGTCCTCGGACACACACACCTGGGATGTGCCCCTCTTTTGCTGGAGGTCTGGGAGAACCAGAGCCTAACAGCGGGACCCGCGCACGGCCGCGTCCGGGCAGAGTGAGCCGTCCTCGGACACACACACCTGGGATGTGCCCCTCTTTTGCTGGAGGTCTGGGAGAACCAGAGCCTAACAGCGGGACCCGCGCACGGCCGCGTCCGGACAGAGTGAGCCGTCCTCGGACACACACACCTGGGATGTGCCCCTCTTTTGCTGGAGGTCTGGGAGAACCAGAGCCTAACAGCGGGACCCGCGCACGGCCGCGTCCGGACAGAGTGAGCCGTCCTCGGACACACACACCTGGGATGTGCCCCTCTTTTGCTGGAGGTCTGGGAGAACCAGAGCCTAACAGCGGGACCCGCGCACGGCCGCGTCCGGGCAGAGTGATCCATCGCCGGACACACACACCTGGGATGTGCCCCTCTTTTGCTGGAGGTCTGGGAGAACCAGAGCCTAACAGCGGGACCCGCGCACGGCCGCGTCCGGGCAGAGTGATCCATCGCCGGACACACACACCTGGGATGTGCCCCTCTTTTGCTGGAGGTCTGGGAGAACCAGAGCCTAACAGCGGGACCCGCGCACGGCCGCGTCCGGGCAGAGTGATCCATCGCCGGACACACACACCTGGGATGTGCCCCTCTTTTGCTGGAGGTCTGGGAGAACCAGAGCCTAACAGCGGGACCCGCGCACGGCCGCGTCCGGGCAGAGTGATCCATCGCCGGACACACACACCTGGGATGTGCCCCTCTTTTGCTGGAGGTCTGGGAGAACCAGAGCCTAACAGCGGGACCCGCGCACGGCCGCGTCCGGGCAGAGTGATCCATCGCCGGACACACACACCTGGGATGTGCCCCTCTTTTGCTGGAGGTCTGGGAGAACCAGAGCCTAACAGCGGGACCCGCGCACGGCCGCGTCCGGGCAGAGTGATCCATCGCCGGACACACACACCTGGGATGTGCCCCTCTTTTGCTGGAGGTCTGGGAGAACCAGAGCCTAACAGCGGGACCCGCGCACGGCCGCGTCCGGGCAGAGTGATCCATCGCCGGACACACACACCTGGGATGTGCCCCTCTTTTGCTGGAGGTCTGGGAGAACCAGAGCCTAACAGCGGGACCCGCGCACGGCCGCGTCCGGGCAGAGTGATCCATCGCCGGACACACACACCTGGGATGTGCCCCTCTTTTGCTGGAGGTCTGGGAGAACCAGAGCCTAACAGCGGGACCCGCGCACGGCCGCGTCCGGGCAGAGTGATCCATCGCCGGACACACACACCTGGGATGTGCCCCTCTTTTGCTGGAGGTCTGGGAGAACCAGAGCCTAACAGCGGGACCCGCGCACGGCCGCGTCCGGGCAGAGT
>CM057092.1:36375911-36385911 GCA_029959045.1 Taenioides sp. WSHXM2023 | reverse complement strand
CCCCTCTTTGGCTGGAAGTCTAGGAGAACCAGAGTCCCACAGGGGGACGCGCGCACGGACGCGTCCGCACAGAGTGACACATCCCCGGACACCCAGGCTTGGGATGTGCCCCTCTTTGGCTGGAGGTCTGGGAGAACCAGAGTCCTGCAGGGGGACGGGCGCACGTACGCGTCCGCACAGAGTGACACATCCCCGGACACCCAGGCTTGGGATGTGCCCCTCTTTGGCTGGAAGTCTAGGAGAACCAGAGTCCCACAGGGGGACGCGCGCACGGACGCGTCCGCACAGAGTGACACATCCCCGGACACCCAGGCTTGGGATGTGCCCCTCTTTGGCTGGAGGTCTGGGAGAACCAGAGTCCTGCAGGGGGACGGGCGCACGTACGCGTCCGCACAGAGTGACACATCCCCGGACACCCAGGCTTGGGATGTGCCCCTCTTTGGCTGGAAGTCTAGGAGAACCAGAGTCCCACAGGGGGACGCGCGCACGGACGCGTCCGCACAGAGTGACACATCCCCGGACACCCAGGCTTGGGATGTGCCCCTCTTTGGCTGGAGGTCTGGGAGAACCAGAGTCCCGCAGGGGGACGGGCGCACGTACGCGTCCGCACAGAGTGACACATCCCCGGACACCCAGGCTTGGGATGTGCCCCTCTTTGGCTGGAAGTCTAGGAGAACCAGAGTCCCACAGGGGGACGCGCGCACGGACGCGTCCGCACAGAGTGACACATCCCCGGACACCCAGGCTTGGGATGTGCCCCTCTTTGGCTGGAGGTCTGGGAGAACCAGAGTCCCGCAGGGGGACGGGCGCACGTACGCGTCCGCACAGAGTGACACATCCCCGGACACCCAGGCTTGGGATGTGCCCCTCTTTGGCTGGAAGTCTAGGAGAACCAGAGTCCCACAGGGGGACGCGCGCACGGACGCGTCCGCACAGAGTGACACATCCCCGGACACCCAGGCTTGGGATGTGCCCCTCTTTGGCTGGAGGTCTGGGAGAACCAGAGTCCTGCAGGGGGACGGGCGCACGTACGCGTCCGCACAGAGTGACACATCCCCGGACACCCAGGCTTGGGATGTGCCCCTCTTTGGCTGGAAGTCTAGGAGAACCAGAGTCCCACAGGGGGACGCGCGCACGGACGCGTCCGCACAGAGTGACACATCCCCGGACACCCAGGCTTGGGATGTGCCCCTCTTTGGCTGGAGGTCTGGGAGAACCAGAGTCCCGCAGGGGGACGGGCGCACGTACGCGTCCGCACAGAGTGACACATCCCCGGACACCCAGGCTTGGGATGTGCCCCTCTTTGGCTGGAAGTCTAGGAGAACCAGAGTCCCACAGGGGGACGCGCGCACGGACGCGTCCGCACAGAGTGACACATCCCCGGACACCCAGGCTTGGGATGTGCCCCTCTTTGGCTGGAGGTCTGGGAGAACCAGAGTCCTGCAGGGGGACGGGCGCACGTACGCGTCCGCACAGAGTGACACATCCCCGGACACCCAGGCTTGGGATGTGCCCCTCTTTGGCTGGAAGTCTAGGAGAACCAGAGTCCCACAGGGGGACGCGCGCACGGACGCGTCCGCACAGAGTGACACATCCCCGGACACCCAGGCTTGGGATGTGCCCCTCTTTGGCTGGAAGTCTGGGAGAACCAGAGTCCCGCAGGGGGACGCGCGCACGGACGCGTCCGCACAGAGTGATCCATCGCCGGACACCCACGCTTGGGATGTGCCCCTCTTTGGCTGGAGGTCTGGGAGAACCAGAGTCCTGCAGGGGGACGCGCGCACGGACGCGTCCGCACAGAGTGATCCATCGCCGGACACCCACGCTTGGGATGTGCCCCTCTTTGGCTGGAGGTCTGGGAGAACCAGAGTCCTGCAGGGGGACGCGCGCACGGACGCGTCCGCACAGAGTGATCCATCGCCGGACACCCACGCTTGGGATGTGCCCCTCTTTGGCTGGAGGTCTGGGAGAACCAGAGTCCCGCAGGGGGACGCGCGCACGGACGCGTCCGCACAGAGTGATCCATCGCCGGACACCCACGCTTGGGAAGTGTCCCTGTTTGGCTGGAGCTCTGGGAGAACCAGAGTCCCGCAGGGGGACGCGCGCACGGACGCGTCCGTACAGAGTGACACATCCCCGGACACCCACGCTTGGGATGTGCCCCTCTTTGGCTGGAGGTCTGGGAGAACCAGAGTCCTGCAGGGGGACGCGCGCACGGACGCGTCCGCACAGAGTGATCCATCGCCGGACACCCACGCTTGGGATGTGTCCCTGTTTGGCTGGAGCTCTGGGAGAACCAGAGTCCCGCAGGGGGACGCGCGCACGGACGCGTCCGTACAGAGTGACACATCCCCGGACACCCACGCTTGGGATGTGCCCCTCTTTGGCTGGAGGTCTGGGAGAACCAGAGTCCTGCAGGGGGACGCGCGCACGGACGCGTCCGCACAGAGTGATCCATCGCGGGACACCCACGCTTGGGATGTGCCCCTCTTTGGCTGGATTCAAGTGTTTGGGTTCAAACTCAAAGAAAAACACTGCCCAGAGTTTAAAGGGTTTATTCATTTGTTTGTTCATTATTCTTCATCAGTTTCATCAGTTTCATCCTCCCGGGGGCTGCATTCACCGGTACCTCTTTCCAGAGCCCACAACATAAAGTCCCGCATTCGAGCCGTCTCCCCAGGGGGTGGGTCGGCTTTATAGAACCTCTTAGAGGTGGATACATCGTGGCACATGAGCGTGGTTATCTCATCTGCCTCCCTCTCATCAGTCACCCTCAGCACCTACTTAGAGGCAAACAACCACAGTTGTATGAAACATATAAGGAATAATCCAACACAGGTACTCACATAAGTAGCCATTGAGCTGCGCAGGGAGCCGAACGATGGTGGTGGCTCGGGCATGCCCACATCCAGCCAGCTCCTTCTAAACTCTGGCAGGAGTAGGGTGGCTCTATTGCCCGTACTGGAGCTAAAGAAATAGGGTGAGTCTCCACCGGGGAAATCATGTCTGCAGCGGACCCAGGACATCATTACACCATAGACATTGGTACCCACGTGGACTCTCGCGTCCCCGAATGTCCGGCGGGTCTTGTGATGCTTCACATAGATGATGCAGCATTGATTGCTCGGTCTTGCTGCCTCGACCTCGGCCACAAGCATATTTTGCAGAACCGATATCCTGTGGCCGGTCTCGGCAATTATTAGGCCCGCCAGCAAGCCGAAAAAACTTTGCTGGTCAACCTGCAACTTATCTCTTTCCAGGGTGCCTGAGAAAGCAGATATTTAAGGTTACAGGGGTCAAGATGGAATACGCTATACAGACCGGACCACCCACTCCGGACTTACTGAAATATTCGGGTAGAATCCGGTTTGCTCTCCTTATAAAAGCCCGGTGAACCTTCGCACTGAGGACCGAGGCAGATTTTTGCCTTCTCACTAACTGCTGACGGCTCACAACATCAGCAGCATTTTTTTTCTGCTCGGCTGCGATAGCATCTCTGACACCTGCTATGCCTCTGGCCGAGAGCCTGACTCCTTTGGGCCATGCGGATGTGACCCACTTGAGGAACACTGACACATCCGTGAGTCTCTTCCTTATAGTGGTGGCGGCCAGCCCTTTGGCCTTCCAAACAAGGACTGCACTGGAATGTTTCACACATATTTAGATATGTATGCGTAGGGCTAGGCGTTACGTCTGTACATACAGTACTTACTCAGAGATCCGCTCATGATCTCGTAGAAAGAGCAGGTCTTTCCTGGGAAAACCACCACCTGATGCATCACGCAGGAACAGTCTGACAGCCTGAACTCGCTGCTGTGCATTGGAGGCTTCTTTTGCGGTGGCCCCGTATGTCTGGATCCTCTTACGAAAGAGTTCCAGGAGTCGTTCTAAGAATCACAGTGCAAACTATAGTGGGGAAATTAATGTGTGGAGAGCTGTGGAAGTATGCTCACCACAACCTCTGCCACCAAGGGGCTCCCGGCCCCTTTGGAGCCGCTTCTGGGCCATTGCACAGCTTGGGCCCGGGAGGTCTGGGGGGACTTCACCCGGACCTGTGGGTTCTGGGGGTACAGAAGATTGTGCTGGAATCACCGGCGGGACAGCTAGACCTGCTCCCGGGTCGGCTGGGTCAAGGGCAGGGGCAGGGGCAGCGGGTGGTAGGGGGTGGACAGCAGGGGGATCCATGGACACTTCCATGACATCGTCCACCCTGCTCACCATTGGTATATCGGGGTTTGTGTCCCGAAGTGCCCTTAGGTCATTGATGACCCGCTGCTTGCGCCCCAGGCGCACGTACTCGGCCCTCTTGCCCTTTGTCACATCCCTATGTGCGACCTTGATGTGTTTGTCCAGCCGGAGACAGTTTTTTTGGCAAACCATGCATTGCACGGGCCCACTGATGCCACTAGAGAGAAGACCGGAGGTTAGTACTAGTAAATACCAGTATTTCGATCAATGTCTGAACTCACCGGAGCGTTGACAACTTAAGGAGTAAAGCCAGCTCGTCCTTGTTGACAACTTTATGGTTCTTTTTAAAGTGCTGTCTTAGGTATGCGTATTCATTCCCGCACATACCACAAGCCATTTCTGTTCTGTGCCAAAAAGCCGAAAGTCAAGTCCCTATTGTCGGGAATGCAGTCAGGGAACTTGGCACGAGAAAATGGTGGCCGAAAGGCAGGTCCCTGATATACTACCTTCAGACCAATCAGACAGAGCCCCTGAGGTGGAGCCTTGGGAGTGGAAGGGGACAACGGCACTCCCTTTACCCAGTTACAGTGCCTTGACTCTGGGACAAGTCACTTGACACACCCACATCCAGTATGGAACTCCGCAGCACCGGCACTTAAAGGGACACGTCCCCATTCCCGGGACACTTGCTCCGGGCCCTCTGGGCCGGATCACCGGGGAGACACGGGGGTCTCTCCGGCCGACCTTCAAGCCCGAAAAGAACCGGGAAGAGGGCACAGGACGGCCCCCTCGCATCCCCGCTGAACTAGCTCTTTATAGAGCTGTTTCCACAGTCCGTGTTTCAATGCTTAACAACGGTTGCAAAGCGTTGCCTCTAGTGGCTATGCTCTGCCTGCAAATCTTTACAGTCCGGGCATTGCTGTCCGTTCAAAACCACGAGTCCATCCTCACCTTAACCCCAACCCTAAGGCCATTAACTTAGGTGAGCTTGTTGAGAACCGGGACTGCACAGGGGGACTTAGCCTAGGCGGCGTCCGGGGACAGCAAGCCATCCACGGATACACACACTAGGCCTGCTCCCCCTTTGGCTGGAGCTTTTTAACATCCGTGACAGCACAGGGGGACTTAGCCTAGGCGGCGTCCGGGGACAGCAAGCCATCCACGGATACACACACTAGGCCTGCTCCCCCTTTGGCTGGAGCTTTTTAACATCCGTGACAGCACAGGGGGACTTAGCCTAGGCGGCGTCCGGGGACAGCAAACCATCCACGGATACACACACTAGGCCTGCTCCCCCTTTGGCTGGAGCTTTTTGAGAACCGGGACTGCACAGGGGGACTTAGCCTAGGCGGCGTCCGGGGACAGCAAGCCATCCACGGATACACACACTAGGCCTGCTCCCCCTTTGGCTGGAGCTTTTTAACATCCGTGACAGCACAGGGGGACTTAGCCTAGGCGGCGTCCGGGGACAGCAAGCCATCCACGGATACACACACTAGGCCTGCTCCCCCTTTGGCTGGAGCTTTTTAACATCCGTGACAGCACAGGGGGACTTAGCCTAGGCGGCGTCCGGGGACAGCAAGCCATCCACGGATACACACACTAGGCCTGCTCCCCCTTTGGCTGGAGCTTTTTAACATCCGTGACAGCACAGGGGGACTTAGCCTAGGCGGCGTCCGGGGACAGCAAGCCATCCACGGATACACACACTAGGCCTGCTCCCCCTTTGGCTGGAGCTTTTTAACATCCGTGACAGCACAGGGGGACTTAGCCTAGGCGGCGTCCGGGGACAGCAAGCCATCCACGGATACACACACTAGGCCTGCTCCCCCTTTGGCTGGGGCCTCAGCCTCTGTCTCAAGCCGGATACGAGCTGTCGGTCCCGCTGTGCGCAGGAGCCTTCTGACGTGGATAGAACCAGACAGAGGCCCTGAGATGGCGGGGCTCTCACACCCATAGACCGAGCTCTTTCTCCGGCTTACAGAGAACCGCGATTTGTGCCATTTCGTTTTCTGAAAACTGTGTCTTTCAAAAAGCGCCGACGCTCCCTCGGACCTGTCTAACGTGTCGAAAAATGGCTTGCCATAAGCCACCGTGGGAGACCTGGGCTGACTATATGGCAAACGTGTATATGGTACTCTACTTAAGCGACTTAGTCATTTTTTCGAGAGGTCGAAAAACGCCTAAATAGATATGGTACTCTGCACTGTGAGAACCAGAGAATAACAGCGGGACGCGCGCACGCCCGCGTCCGCTCATAGTGAGCCTTCCCCGGACACCGAGACTTGGGAAGTCCCCCTCCTTGGCTGGAGGTCTGATAGAACCAGACACACTAACAGCGGGACGCACGCACGCCCGCCCGCGTCCGCTCATAGTGAGCCTTCCCCGGACACCGAGACTTGGGAAGTGCCCCTCCTTGGCTGGAGGTCTGATAGAACCAGACACACTAACAGCGGGACGCACGCACGCCCGCCCGCGTCCGCTCATAGTGAGCCTTCCCCGGACACCGAGACTTGGGAAGTGTCCCTCCTTGGCTGGAGGTCTGATAGAACCAGACACACTAACAGCGGGACGCGCGCACGCCCGCGTCCGCTCATAGTGAGCCTTCCCCGGACACCGAGACTTGGGACGTGCCCCTCTTTGGCTGGAAGTCTGGGAGAACCAGAGTCCCACAGGGGGACGCGCGCACGGACGCGTCCGCACAGAGTGACACATCCCCGGACACCCACGCTTGGGATGTGCCCCTCTTTGGCTGGAAGTCTAGGAGAACCAGAGTCCCGCAGGGGGACGCGCGCACGGACGCGTCCGCACAGAGTGACACATCCCCGGACACCCACGCTTGGGATGTGCCCCTCTTTGGCTGGAAGTCTAGGAGAACCAGAGTCCCGCAGGGGGACGCGCGCACGGACGCGTCCGCACAGAGTGACACATCCCCGGACACCCACGCTTGGGATGTGCCCCTCTTTGGCTGGAAGTCTAGGAGAACCAGAGTCCCGCAGGGGGACGCGCGCACGGACGCGTCCGCACAGAGTGACACATCCCCGGACACCCAGGCTTGGGATGTGCCCCTCTTTGGCTGGAAGTCTGGGAGAACCAGAGTCCCGCAGGGGGACAGCCCTAGACCGTTTACACAGAGACCGTGCCTCGTCTCTGGGATCAGTACGGGTGACCTTCAAACCCGAATAGAACCGGCCAGAGGGCCCAGGAAGGCCCGTCTTTCACACCCGCAGATAGAGCTCTCCGTCCCGGTTCCGGAGAACCATGATTTGTGCCATTTCGTTTCGTGAAAAACTGTGTCGTGGGAAAAGCGCCGACGTTCCCTCGGAACTGTCTAACTTGTGGTAAAACGGCTTGCCATAGGCCACCACGGGAGACCCGGGCTGACCATATGGCAAACGTGTATATGGTACTCTACTTAAGCGACTTAGTCATTTTTTCGAGAGGTCGAAAAACGCCTAAATAGATATGGTACTCTATGGAGTACCATATGCACTTTTTGGTTACCGCGCGAGTCAGGGGGCATCCCGCGATGCCCTGCCCAGGGACAGCGCTCTGTCACTGGGATAGGTCCTCTGAGAGACCCCGCTCTAAGTCTGGAGCCCCTCAGCTCCAGCCCTACAGGGGGACAGCCCCAGACCTTCTACCCAGCGACGGTGCCCCGCCACTGGGACAGGTCTGGTGACAGAGCCCGGTCCCGGTCTGGAGGTCGGCTGCTCCAGCACAACAGCGGGACCCGCGCACGGCCGCGTCCGGGCAGAGTGAGCCGTCCTCGGACACACACACCTGGGATGTGCCCCTCTTTTGCTGGAGGTCTGGGAGAACCAGAGCCTAACAGCGGGACCCGCGCACGGCCGCGTCCGGACAGAGTGAGCCGTCCTCGGACACACACACCTGGGATGTGCCCCTCTTTTGCTGGAGGTCTGGGAGAACCAGAGCCTAACAGCGGGACCCGCGCACGGCCGCGTCCGGGCAGAGTGAGCCGTCCTCGGACACACACACCTGGGATGTGCCCCTCTTTTGCTGGAGGTCTGGGAGAACCAGAGCCTAACAGCGGGACCCGCGCACGGCCGCGTCCGGACAGAGTGAGCCGTCCTCGGACACACACACCTGGGATGTGCCCCTCTTTTGCTGGAGGTCTGGGAGAACCAGAGCCTAACAGCGGGACCCGCGCACGGCCGCGTCCGGACAGAGTGAGCCGTCCTCGGACACACACACCTGGGATGTGCCCCTCTTTTGCTGGAGGTCTGGGAGAACCAGAGCCTAACAGCGGGACCCGCGCACGGCCGCGTCCGGGCAGAGTGATCCATCGCCGGACACACACACCTGGGATGTGCCCCTCTTTTGCTGGAGGTCTGGGAGAACCAGAGCCTAACAGCGGGACCCGCGCACGGCCGCGTCCGGGCAGAGTGATCCATCGCCGGACACACACACCTGGGATGTGCCCCTCTTTTGCTGGAGGTCTGGGAGAACCAGAGCCTAACAGCGGGACCCGCGCACGGCCGCGTCCGGGCAGAGTGATCCATCGCCGGACACACACACCTGGGATGTGCCCCTCTTTTGCTGGAGGTCTGGGAGAACCAGAGCCTAACAGCGGGACCCGCGCACGGCCGCGTCCGGGCAGAGTGATCCATCGCCGGACACACACACCTGGGATGTGCCCCTCTTTTGCTGGAGGTCTGGGAGAACCAGAGCCTAACAGCGGGACCCGCGCACGGCCGCGTCCGGGCAGAGTGATCCATCGCCGGACACACACACCTGGGATGTGCCCCTCTTTTGCTGGAGGTCTGGGAGAACCAGAGCCTAACAGCGGGACCCGCGCACGGCCGCGTCCGGGCAGAGTGATCCATCGCCGGACACACACACCTGGGATGTGCCCCTCTTTTGCTGGAGGTCTGGGAGAACCAGAGCCTAACAGCGGGACCCGCGCACGGCCGCGTCCGGGCAGAGTGATCCATCGCCGGACACACACACCTGGGATGTGCCCCTCTTTTGCTGGAGGTCTGGGAGAACCAGAGCCTAACAGCGGGACCCGCGCACGGCCGCGTCCGGGCAGAGTGATCCATCGCCGGACACACACACCTGGGATGTGCCCCTCTTTTGCTGGAGGTCTGGGAGAACCAGAGCCTAACAGCGGGACCCGCGCACGGCCGCGTCCGGGCAGAGTGATCCATCGCCGGACACACACACCTGGGATGTGCCCCTCTTTTGCTGGAGGTCTGGGAGAACCAGAGCCTAACAGCGGGACCCGCGCACGGCCGCGTCCGGGCAGAGTGATCCATCGCCGGACACACACACCTGGGATGTGCCCCTCTTTTGCTGGAGGTCTGGGAGAACCAGAGCCTAACAGCGGGACCCGCGCACGGCCGCGTCCGGGCAGAGTGATCCATCGCCGGACACACACACCTGGGATGTGCCCCTCTTTTGCTGGAGGTCTGGGAGAACCAGAGCCTAACAGCGGGACGCGCGCACGGCCGCGTCCGGGCAGAGTGAGCCATCGCCGGACACACACACCTGGGATGTGCCCCTCTTTGGCTGGAAGTCTGGGAGAACCAGAGTCCCACAGGGGACCGACCCTGGACCCTTACCCACAGACAGTGCTTCGTCTCTGGGATAAGCCTGGAGGCAAGTCCCGGCCCTCTCCGGAGCTCCTCAGCTCCAGGACTAAGGGGGCGCTTCCCCAGACCGTCTACCCAGCGACAGAGCACCGTCACTGGGATAAGTCTGTGGACAGGTCCCTGCGCGTTCAAACCTGGATAAATCCAGCCAGGGGCTCCGGGACGGCCCGTCTCGTGTCCCCGCCGAACGGGCTCTT
>CM057092.1:36190911-36365911 GCA_029959045.1 Taenioides sp. WSHXM2023 | reverse complement strand
CCCCTCTTTGGCTGGAGGTCTGGGAGAACCAGAGTCCCGCAGGGGGACGGGCGCACGTACGCGTCCGCACAGAGTGACACATCCCCGGACACCCAGGCTTGGGATGTGCCCCTCTTTGGCTGGAAGTCTAGGAGAACCAGAGTCCCACAGGGGGACGCGCGCACGGACGCGTCCGCACAGAGTGACACATCCCCGGACACCCAGGCTTGGGATGTGCCCCTCTTTGGCTGGAGGTCTGGGAGAACCAGAGTCCCGCAGGGGGACGGGCGCACGTACGCGTCCGCACAGAGTGACACATCCCCGGACACCCAGGCTTGGGATGTGCCCCTCTTTGGCTGGAAGTCTAGGAGAACCAGAGTCCCACAGGGGGACGCGCGCACGGACGCGTCCGCACAGAGTGACACATCCCCGGACACCCAGGCTTGGGATGTGCCCCTCTTTGGCTGGAGGTCTGGGAGAACCAGAGTCCTGCAGGGGGACGGGCGCACGTACGCGTCCGCACAGAGTGACACATCCCCGGACACCCAGGCTTGGGATGTGCCCCTCTTTGGCTGGAAGTCTAGGAGAACCAGAGTCCCACAGGGGGACGCGCGCACGGACGCGTCCGCACAGAGTGACACATCCCCGGACACCCAGGCTTGGGATGTGCCCCTCTTTGGCTGGAGGTCTGGGAGAACCAGAGTCCCGCAGGGGGACGGGCGCACGTACGCGTCCGCACAGAGTGACACATCCCCGGACACCCAGGCTTGGGATGTGCCCCTCTTTGGCTGGAAGTCTAGGAGAACCAGAGTCCCACAGGGGGACGCGCGCACGGACGCGTCCGCACAGAGTGACACATCCCCGGACACCCAGGCTTGGGATGTGCCCCTCTTTGGCTGGAGGTCTGGGAGAACCAGAGTCCTGCAGGGGGACGGGCGCACGTACGCGTCCGCACAGAGTGACACATCCCCGGACACCCAGGCTTGGGATGTGCCCCTCTTTGGCTGGAAGTCTAGGAGAACCAGAGTCCCACAGGGGGACGCGCGCACGGACGCGTCCGCACAGAGTGACACATCCCCGGACACCCAGGCTTGGGATGTGCCCCTCTTTGGCTGGAAGTCTGGGAGAACCAGAGTCCCGCAGGGGGACGCGCGCACGGACGCGTCCGCACAGAGTGATCCATCGCCGGACACCCACGCTTGGGATGTGCCCCTCTTTGGCTGGAGGTCTGGGAGAACCAGAGTCCTGCAGGGGGACGCGCGCACGGACGCGTCCGCACAGAGTGATCCATCGCCGGACACCCACGCTTGGGATGTGCCCCTCTTTGGCTGGAGGTCTGGGAGAACCAGAGTCCTGCAGGGGGACGCGCGCACGGACGCGTCCGCACAGAGTGATCCATCGCCGGACACCCACGCTTGGGATGTGCCCCTCTTTGGCTGGAGGTCTGGGAGAACCAGAGTCCCGCAGGGGGACGCGCGCACGGACGCGTCCGCACAGAGTGATCCATCGCCGGACACCCACGCTTGGGAAGTGTCCCTGTTTGGCTGGAGCTCTGGGAGAACCAGAGTCCCGCAGGGGGACGCGCGCACGGACGCGTCCGTACAGAGTGACACATCCCCGGACACCCACGCTTGGGATGTGCCCCTCTTTGGCTGGAGGTCTGGGAGAACCAGAGTCCTGCAGGGGGACGCGCGCACGGACGCGTCCGCACAGAGTGATCCATCGCCGGACACCCACGCTTGGGATGTGTCCCTGTTTGGCTGGAGCTCTGGGAGAACCAGAGTCCCGCAGGGGGACGCGCGCACGGACGCGTCCGTACAGAGTGACACATCCCCGGACACCCACGCTTGGGATGTGCCCCTCTTTGGCTGGAGGTCTGGGAGAACCAGAGTCCTGCAGGGGGACGCGCGCACGGACGCGTCCGCACAGAGTGATCCATCGCGGGACACCCACGCTTGGGATGTGCCCCTCTTTGGCTGGATTCAAGTGTTTGGGTTCAAACTCAAAGAAAAACACTGCCCAGAGTTTAAAGGGTTTATTCATTTGTTTGTTCATTATTCTTCATCAGTTTCATCAGTTTCATCCTCCCGGGGGCTGCATTCACCGGTACCTCTTTCCAGAGCCCACAACATAAAGTCCCGCATTCGAGCCGTCTCCCCAGGGGGTGGGTCGGCTTTATAGAACCTCTTAGAGGTGGATACATCGTGGCACATGAGCGTGGTTATCTCATCTGCCTCCCTCTCATCAGTCACCCTCAGCACCTACTTAGAGGCAAACAACCACAGTTGTATGAAACATATAAGGAATAATCCAACACAGGTACTCACATAAGTAGCCATTGAGCTGCGCAGGGAGCCGAACGATGGTGGTGGCTCGGGCATGCCCACATCCAGCCAGCTCCTTCTAAACTCTGGCAGGAGTAGGGTGGCTCTATTGCCCGTACTGGAGCTAAAGAAATAGGGTGAGTCTCCACCGGGGAAATCATGTCTGCAGCGGACCCAGGACATCATTACACCATAGACATTGGTACCCACGTGGACTCTCGCGTCCCCGAATGTCCGGCGGGTCTTGTGATGCTTCACATAGATGATGCAGCATTGATTGCTCGGTCTTGCTGCCTCGACCTCGGCCACAAGCATATTTTGCAGAACCGATATCCTGTGGCCGGTCTCGGCAATTATTAGGCCCGCCAGCAAGCCGAAAAAACTTTGCTGGTCAACCTGCAACTTATCTCTTTCCAGGGTGCCTGAGAAAGCAGATATTTAAGGTTACAGGGGTCAAGATGGAATACGCTATACAGACCGGACCACCCACTCCGGACTTACTGAAATATTCGGGTAGAATCCGGTTTGCTCTCCTTATAAAAGCCCGGTGAACCTTCGCACTGAGGACCGAGGCAGATTTTTGCCTTCTCACTAACTGCTGACGGCTCACAACATCAGCAGCATTTTTTTTCTGCTCGGCTGCGATAGCATCTCTGACACCTGCTATGCCTCTGGCCGAGAGCCTGACTCCTTTGGGCCATGCGGATGTGACCCACTTGAGGAACACTGACACATCCGTGAGTCTCTTCCTTATAGTGGTGGCGGCCAGCCCTTTGGCCTTCCAAACAAGGACTGCACTGGAATGTTTCACACATATTTAGATATGTATGCGTAGGGCTAGGCGTTACGTCTGTACATACAGTACTTACTCAGAGATCCGCTCATGATCTCGTAGAAAGAGCAGGTCTTTCCTGGGAAAACCACCACCTGATGCATCACGCAGGAACAGTCTGACAGCCTGAACTCGCTGCTGTGCATTGGAGGCTTCTTTTGCGGTGGCCCCGTATGTCTGGATCCTCTTACGAAAGAGTTCCAGGAGTCGTTCTAAGAATCACAGTGCAAACTATAGTGGGGAAATTAATGTGTGGAGAGCTGTGGAAGTATGCTCACCACAACCTCTGCCACCAAGGGGCTCCCGGCCCCTTTGGAGCCGCTTCTGGGCCATTGCACAGCTTGGGCCCGGGAGGTCTGGGGGGACTTCACCCGGACCTGTGGGTTCTGGGGGTACAGAAGATTGTGCTGGAATCACCGGCGGGACAGCTAGACCTGCTCCCGGGTCGGCTGGGTCAAGGGCAGGGGCAGGGGCAGCGGGTGGTAGGGGGTGGACAGCAGGGGGATCCATGGACACTTCCATGACATCGTCCACCCTGCTCACCATTGGTATATCGGGGTTTGTGTCCCGAAGTGCCCTTAGGTCATTGATGACCCGCTGCTTGCGCCCCAGGCGCACGTACTCGGCCCTCTTGCCCTTTGTCACATCCCTATGTGCGACCTTGATGTGTTTGTCCAGCCGGAGACAGTTTTTTTGGCAAACCATGCATTGCACGGGCCCACTGATGCCACTAGAGAGAAGACCGGAGGTTAGTACTAGTAAATACCAGTATTTCGATCAATGTCTGAACTCACCGGAGCGTTGACAACTTAAGGAGTAAAGCCAGCTCGTCCTTGTTGACAACTTTATGGTTCTTTTTAAAGTGCTGTCTTAGGTATGCGTATTCATTCCCGCACATACCACAAGCCATTTCTGTTCTGTGCCAAAAAGCCGAAAGTCAAGTCCCTATTGTCGGGAATGCAGTCAGGGAACTTGGCACGAGAAAATGGTGGCCGAAAGGCAGGTCCCTGATATACTACCTTCAGACCAATCAGACAGAGCCCCTGAGGTGGAGCCTTGGGAGTGGAAGGGGACAACGGCACTCCCTTTACCCAGTTACAGTGCCTTGACTCTGGGACAAGTCACTTGACACACCCACATCCAGTATGGAACTCCGCAGCACCGGCACTTAAAGGGACACGTCCCCATTCCCGGGACACTTGCTCCGGGCCCTCTGGGCCGGATCACCGGGGAGACACGGGGGTCTCTCCGGCCGACCTTCAAGCCCGAAAAGAACCGGGAAGAGGGCACAGGACGGCCCCCTCGCATCCCCGCTGAACTAGCTCTTTATAGAGCTGTTTCCACAGTCCGTGTTTCAATGCTTAACAACGGTTGCAAAGCGTTGCCTCTAGTGGCTATGCTCTGCCTGCAAATCTTTACAGTCCGGGCATTGCTGTCCGTTCAAAACCACGAGTCCATCCTCACCTTAACCCCAACCCTAACCCTAGCCTCTATGCTGTGCCTCTGTGGTCCGCGTTGTTGGGCTGCGGTGGTATGGTGAGGCATGGTGCCACTCCTCCGTCACCACTAAAGCTCGCCCACACAGGCTAGAGCCCTAACCTTAACCCTAACCTTGGCCCTAACCCTAACCTTGACCTTGCTAGCCCACACAGGCTGCTAACCCTAACCCTAACCTTGACCTTGCTAGCCCACACAGGCTGCTAACCCTAACCCTAACCTTGACCTTGCTAGCCCACACAGGCTGCTAACCCTAACCCTAACCTTGACCTTGCTAGCCCACACAGGCTGCTAACCCTAACCCTAACCCTAACCTTAACCTTGCTAGCCCACACAGGCTGCTAACCCTAACCCTAACCTTAACCTTGCTAGCCCACACAGGCTGCTAACCCTAACCCTAACCCTAACCCTAACCTTGACCTTGCTAGCCCACACAGGCTGCTAACCCTAACCCTAAAGCTCGCCCACACAGGCTAGAGCCCTAACCCTAACCCTAACCTTGACCTTTCTCGCCCACACAGGCTAGAACCCTAACCCTAACCTAACCCTAACCCTAACCTTTCTCGCCCACACAGGCTAGAGCCCTAACCCTAACTGCTCGCCCACACAGGCTAGAGCCTCATTGACCCTAATCCAGGCTGCTTAATCCCAATTTTGGTTTAATTATTAATGATTATATATTTTATAAAAAATTAAAAAATTAAAAAAAATAAAAAAATAAAAAAATAAAAAAAATAATAAAAAACATATTATATTAATTTTTTTTGGTCCCACCCCTTGCACCTATATAAGGAGCTGACAGAGCATCAGTAGTCACTTCACCAGCGGCAGTGCAACAAGGCACATGCTGGTGAAGTCAATTCATAAATTACTTCAACAAAGAAATGAAAGGAAATCAAAGAAATGACAAAAAGAAAGAAAAGTGCCTTGAGCCTGAGGAAGACTGTACAATCAGTCGAAACGTTGCTCTATAGGCACTATTTCATTAAGCTCGCCCACACAGGCTAGAGCCCGCTCGCCCACACAGGCTAGAGCCCTAATCCTAAAAAAAGAGAGAAAAAAGATGCTCGCCCACACAGGCTAGAGCCCTAATCCTAACAAGAGAGAAGAAAAAAAGATGCTCGCCCACACAGGCTAGAGCCTAAATTGAAAAGATGCTCGTCTACTAATTTTATTTTTGTTTATTCTAATCAGTTCCTAATCGGTTCATTATTGGGTTATAAGTACACATATACATTGAGTGATGGGGGGGTGGCGTTCCTGTGGCCGTGCGTGAGCCCGTGCCTGTCCTGTCTCTTTTTAGAGGCAGGCTTTTGTTATCTAACCCTAACCCTAACCCTAACCCCTAACCCTAACCCTAACCCTAACCCTACCCTAACCCTACCCTAACCCTAACCCTACCCTAACCCTAACCCTAACCCTAAAATACTTGTTTATTTTTATTAAAAAGTTATCAAATAAATTAACAAAGAAAAAAAACAAAACCATTAAAAAATTATCAAAAAATCATTTAAACATTGATAATTCTCATTATTAATAATCATTATTAATAAGTATTAAAAACATTAAAACTTACACCAGATTCATATAAAAATTGATAATTTCCCTTTTTATTAAAAAGGTATTAAAAACTTTGACCATTTGCCCAATCTAAAATTCCCCATTTATTAAAAAGTGTTACTTTATTCTATCTTATTTATTTTATTTTATTTTGTATTTACTCTAATTTTGCATATTTTATTATTAAATAGTTTAAATTGATCACCCCTAAAAAATAAATACAAAATACTTGAATTCTCATTGGTCCTGTCATGGGGGGGCCCCCTCCCCCCACCCCCCTTCTTCTCATATAAGGGACTGAGCAGAGCGCAGAGTGTCACTTCACTAGCTGCTGCTCAAAGAGACACACGCTACTGAACTCAACTTTACATTGTTTTTAGTGTCCCGAACCTGAAGAAGACTGGAATACCAGTCGAAACGTTGTTCTCGGGCACTTTTGTTTTGACTTTTTTCAATTATTTTTGTTTTGATTAATTAGAAAAACCTAAAAAAAAAAAAAAACTTAAAAAACAAAAAAATAAATAATTCTGAAATCTTGATCATGTCCACGTGGACTTTGGTCCGTCGTGGACGCCGTGGCCAGCGGTTTCGTGGGTGGATTCCGCGGTCTGATCACTCCCGCAGTCTTGTGGGAGCCAGAGAAGAGAAAAGACCCCCTGTTTCTGCCCAGAGACAGAACATGCCTGGGCAAGTTCCAGACAGGCTGCACTACTCGCGCAACTATATGGGAGCTCGACCCCTCCCTGTCTCTACATGGAGACAGGCAACAAATGTAAACAACCCACCGGAGTGTCGGGCAGAGGGATGACAGCGACCCCGCAGCCGCTTGAGAGCCCGTGCCTTGCCCGTTTCTTTTCAGAGACAGGCATCCAATGTTATGACTAACCCTAACCCTATGTAAGATCCCGAGCCCCCCGTATCTTCCCAGAGACAGACATCAAACAGGTTTAGGGACATGCCTGGGCGTGAGACAGATGGGCTGTACTGTTCCCACAGCTGTGCAGGGGCCCGAGCCCTCCCTGTTTCTTCTCGGAGACAGACATCTAACATGCCTGGGCGTGACGCAGACGGAGTGCAGCGTTCCTGCAGCCGTATGAGAGCCCAAGCCCTGCCTGTTTCTTCTCGGAGACAGACATCTAACATGCCTGGGCGTGACGCAGACGGAGTGCAGCGTTCCTGCAGCCGTATGAGAGCCCAAGCCCTGCCTGTTTCTTTCCAGAGACAGGCATCTAATATGTGTTCTAACCCGCCACCGCTCCTTCGTGCTGTAGGTTCCCGCTTTTCTGGGCCAGCGCCCCGTTCCTACGCCTCCGTGGTCCGTGGCGTGGGCTACGGAGATGTGGGGGGGCATGGTGCTGCTCCTCCTCTGCTGCCGCAGTGGCCTCCTAGGACACGTCATTTTGCTTCTCCTCTGAACCAGGAGGCTCCTATACATTGGCGTCCACCAGAGAGACACCGCCCTGCTTCTTTCCCACGCCGTGTGGCTCTTCTGCAACGTGCTCCCGCAGAGGGACACGTACCCGTTGCCCCTCCACGTGTGCCTTTTGTCCGCAATCTCTACCAACCAGCGGATAGGGAGTTGGGTTTGCTCATTCGCAAACTGCACTCCTTGCTCAAAACTTTGCACCACCTGGAGAAAGTTTCCTGTGAGACAGGACAACACGAACCTGCCATGATTGCACGCATGGTGGATAACTTGTGCACCATGATTAGGCCCGCGTTGCCCACTCCCTGCACAAATGACCTGATCATGGGCAATGCTAAAAATTGGGGCTATAACACGCTTCTGATTTTAAAGGAGCATTACCAAACTCATGTGGATGACATTTTGGGGGAACTTTCATGGGACCGGCCCTCTGATTGGTCTCATGCTTTTACGGTGGCTACTAGATGGGCCACAAAAAATATCCCTCACATTACATAGGAGGTGATTGATGAGGCTGACTCTCATCAGGTCTTGTATTGACTCTGGAGTGATGGGGGCACCCGGGGACAACAATGTTGCACAAGCACAGACTGCCACACATGAGCCCCACACTGTACAGGAGATAATTGAGCCCCATATACCAACTGAACCCTCCATACCTCCAGTCAGTCACCACATAGTCTCACATGTCACAATCCAGGGTCCTCAGGCCTCCAACGTGTCGGTGTCCACAATGACTAGTCCACACGACCATCAGGAGCACTCCACTCCTCTGAGGCCTCCTCTGGAGCAAAGACCTCCACGTAGGGCCCACTTCCGTGGTTCTGTAGTAGTTCCTGCATTGTGGACATTGTGGACATTGTGGTTATTGTGGATATGATGGAAATTGTGGACACGATAGACATTGTGGACATTGTGGACATGGACATTGTGGACATGATGGACATTGTAGACATTGTGGACATGTTGGACATTGTAGTCATTGTGGACATGAAGGACATTGTGGACATTTTGGACATTTTGGACATTGACATTGTGGACTTCTTGGACATAGTAGACATGTTGGACATTGATATTGTGGGCATTGTGGACATGATGGACATTGTGGACATGGACATTGTGGACATGTTGGACATTGTAGACATGGACATTGTGGACATGATGGACATTGTGGACTTGGACATTGTGGACATGATGGACATTGTAGACAATGTAAACATGTTGGACATTGTGGACATTGTGGACATGATGGACATTGTGGACATGGACATTGTGGACATGTTGAACATTGTAGACATGGACATTGTGGACATGTTGTACATTGTGGAGATGGACATTGTGGACATGATGGACATTGTGGTTATTGTGGACAGGATGGACATTGTGGACATGATGGACATTGTGGACATGATGGACATTGTGGTTATTGTGGACATGATGACATTGTGGACATGAGGGACATTGTGGACATGTTGGACATTGTGGTTATTGTGGACCTGATGACATTGTGGACATGATGGACATTGTGGTTATTGTGGACATGTTGGACATTGTGGACATTGTAAACATGTTGGACATTGTGGACATGTTAGACATTGTAGACATGTTGGACATTGTGGCTATTGTGGACATGATGGACATTATGGACATTGTAGACATGTTGGACATGATGGGCATTATGAGATGTTGGACATTGTAGACATGATGGACATTGTGGACATGATGGACATTGTGGACATTTTGGACATTGTGGTTATTGTGGACATGATGGACATTGTGGACATGATGGACATTGTGGTTATTGTGGACTTGATGGACATTGTGGACATTATGGACACTGTAGACATTGTAAACATGTTTGACATTGTGGACATAGTGGACATGATGGACATTGAGGACATTGACATTGTGGACATGTTGGACATTGTAGACATGTTGGACATTGTGGACATTGTGGATATTGTAGACATTGTGGACATGATGGACATTGTGGACATGTTGGACATTGTAGACATGTTGGACATTGTGGACATTGTGGATATTGTAGACATTGTGGACATGATGGACATTGTGGACATGTTGGACATTGTACACATGTTGGACATTGTGGACATTGTGGATATTGTAGACATTGTGGACATGATGGACATTGTGGACATGTTGGACATTGTACACATGTTGGACATTGTGGACATGATGTACATTGAGGACATGGACATTGTGGAGATGTTGGACATTGTGGACATGATGGACATTGTAGACATGTTGGACATTGTGGTTATTGTGGACATGAAGGACATTGTGGACATGTTGGGCATTGTAGACATTGTGGACATGGACATTGTGGACATGATGGACATTGTAGACATTGTGGACATGTTGGACATTGTAGTCATTGTGGACATGAAGGACATTGTGGACATTTTGGACATTGTAGACATGTTGGACATTGTGGTTATTGTGGACATTGTGGACATGATGGACATTGTAGACATGATGGACATTGTGGACATGATGTACATTGAGGACATGATGGACATTGTGGACGTTTTGGACATTGTGGTTACTTTGGACATGATGGACATTGTGGACATGATGGACATTGTGGTTATTGTGGACTTGATGGACATTGTGGACATTGTAAACATGATGGACATTGTGGACATTATGGACACTGTAGACATTGTAAACATGTTGGACATTGTGGACATTGTGGACATGTTGGACATTGTAGACATGTTGGACATTGTGGACATGATGTACATTGTGGACATGATGGACATTGTGGTTATTGTAGACATGATGGACATTGTGGATATTGTGGACATGATGGACATTGTGGACATTGTAGACATGTTGGACATTGTGGACATGTTGGACATGATTGACATTTTGGACATTGTGGACATGTTGGACATTGTAGTTATTGTGGACATGATCGACATTGTGGTCATGGACATTTTGGAGATGTTGGACATTGTGGACATGTTGGACATTGCAGACATGATGGACATTGTGGTTATTGTGGACATGAAGGACAGTGTGGACATGATGGACATTGTGGACATGATGGACATTGTGGTTATTGTGGACATGATGGACACTGTGGACATGAGGGACATTGTGGACATGTTGGACATTGTGTTTATTTTGGACATGATGGACATTGTGGACATTGTAGACATGTTTGATATTGTGGGCATTGTGGACATGATTTACATTGTGGACATGGACATTGTGGACATGTTGGACGTTGTAGACATGGACATTGTGGACATGATGGACATTGTGGACTTGGACATTGTGGACATGATGGACATTGTAAACAATGTAAACATGTTGGACATTGTGGACATTGTGGACATGATGGACATTGCGGACATGTTGGACATTGTAGACATGGACATTGTGGACATGGACATTGTGGACATGGACATTGTGGACATGATGGACATTGTGGTTATTGTGGACATGATGGACATTGTGGACATGATGGACATTGTGGTTGTTGTGGACATGATGACATTGTGGACATGAGGGACATTGTGGACATGTTGGACGTTGTGGTTATTTTGGACATGATGGACATTGTGGTTATTGTGGACATTATGGACATTGTAGACATGTTGGACATTATGGACATTATGAGATGTTGGACATTGTAGACATGTTTGATATTGTGGACATTGTGGACATGATGGACATTGTGATTATTGTGGACATGATGGACATTGTGGTTATTGTGGACATTATGGACATTGTAGACATGTTGGACATTATGGACATTATGAGATGTTGGACATTGTAGACATGTTTGACATTGAGGACATGATGGACATTGTGGACGTTTTGGACATTGTGGTTACTTTGGACATGATGGACATTGTGGACATGATGGACATTGTAGTTATTTTGGACATGATGGACATTGTGGTTATTTTGGACATGATGGACATTGTGGACATTGTAGACATGTTTGACATTGTGATTATTGTGGACATGATGGACATTGTGATTATTGTGGACATGATGGACATTGTGGTTATTGTGGACATGATGGACATTGTGGACATGATGGACATTGTGGTTATTGTGGACATGATGGACACTGGACATGATGGACATTGTGGACACAATGAACATTGTGGTTATTGTGGACATTATGGACATTGTAGACATGTTGGACATTATGGACATTATGAGATGTTGGACATTGTAGACATGTTTGACATTGTGGACATGATGGACATTGAGGACATGATGGACATTGTGGACGTTTTGGACATTGTGGTTACTTTGGACATGATGGACATTGTGGACATGATGGACATTGTGGTTATTTTGGACATGATGGACATTGTGGACATGATGGACATTGTGGTTATTGTGGACATGATGGACATTGTGGTTATTGTGGACATGATGGACATTGTGGTTATTGTGGACATGATGGACATTGTGGACATGATGGACATTGTGGTTATTGTGGACATGATGGACACTGGACATGATGGACATTGTGGACACAATGAACATTGTGGTTATTGTGGACATTATGGACATTGTAGACATGTTGGACATTATGGACATTATGAGATGTTGGACATTGTAGACATGTTTGACATTGTGGACATGATGGACATTGAGGACATGATGGACATTGTGGACGTTTTGGACATTGTGGTTACTTTGGACATGATGGACATTGTGGACATGATGGACATTGTGGTTATTTTGGACATGATGGACATTGTGGACATGATGGACATTGTGGTTATTTTGGACATGATGGACATTGTGGACATGATGGACATTGTGGTTATTTTGGACATGATGGACATTGTGGACATTTTGGACATTGTGGTTATTTTGGACATGATGGACATTGTGGACATGATGGACATTGTGGTTATTGTGGACTTGATGGACATTATGGTTATTGTGGACATGACGCACATTGTGGGCATGATGGACATTGTGGACATGATGGACATTGTGGACATGTTGGACATTGTGGTTATTGTGTACATGATGGACATTGTGGACATTTTGGACATTGTGGTTATTGTGGACATTTTGGACATTTTGGACATTGTAGTTATTGTGGACATGATCGACATTGTGGACATGGACATTGTGGAGATTTTGGACATTGTGGACATGTTGGACATTGTAGACATGTTGGACATTGTGGTTATTGTGGACATGATCGACATTGTGGACATGGACATTGTGGAGATGTTGGACATTGTGGACATGTTGGACATTGTAGACATGTTGGACATTGTGGTTATTGTGGACATGATCGACATTGTGGACATGGACATTGTGGAGATGTTGGACATTGTGGACATGTTGGACATTGTAGACATGTTGGACATTGTGGTTATTGTGGACATGAAGGACATTGTGGACATGATGGACATTGTAGACATTGTAAACATGTTTGACATTGTGGACATTATGGACATTGTGGTTATTGTGGACATGATGGAAATTGTCGACACGATGGACATTGTGGACATGTTGGGCATTGTGGACATTGTGGACATGGACATTGTGGACATGATGGACATTGTAGGCATTGTGGACATGTTGGACATTGTAGTCATTGTGGACATGAAGGACATTGTGGACATTTTGGACATTTTGGACATGGACATTGTGGACGTCTTGGACATTGTAGACATGTTGGACATTGTGGTTATTGTGGACATGATGGACATTGTGGACATTGTAGGCATTGTGGACATGTTGGACATTGTAGTCATTGTGGACATGAAGGACATTGTGGACATTTTGGACATTTTGGACATGGACATTGTGGACGTCTTGGACATTGTAGACATGTTGGACATTGTGGTTATTGTGGACATGATGGACATTGTGGACATGATGGACATTGAGGACATGATGGACATTGTGGGCATGATGGACATTGTGGACATTGTGGACGTGTTGGACATTTTAGACATGTTGGACATTGTGGTTATTGTGGACATGATAGACATTGTGGACATTGTAGACATGTTGGACATTATGGATATTGTGGACATTGTGGACATTATGGACATTGTGGACATGGTGGACATGATGGACATTGTGGTTATTTTGGACATGATGGACATGTTGGACATTGTGGACATGATGGACATTGTGGTTATTGTGGACATGATGGACTTTGACGACATGATGGACATTGTAGACATGTTTGATATTGTGGACACTGTGGACATGATGGACATTGTGATTATTGTGGACATGATGGACATTGTGGTTATTGTGGACATGATGGACATTGTGGTTATTGTGGACATTGTGGTTATTTTGGACATGATGGACATTGTGGACATTGTAGACATGTTTGATATTGTGGACATTGTGGACATGATGGACATTGTGGACATGGACATTGTGGACATGTTGGACATTGTAGACATGGACATTGTGGACATGATGGACATTGTGGACATGGACATTGTGGACTTGACGGACATTGTGGTTATTGTGGACATGATGGACATTGTGGACATGATGGACATTGTGGACATGATGGACATTGTGGTTATTGTGGACATGATGGACATTGATGACATGATGGACATTGTAGACATGTTTGATATTGTGGACACTGGACATGATGGACATTGTGATTATTGTGGACATGATGGACATTGTGGTTATTGTGGACATGATGGACATTGTGGTTATTGTGGACATGATGGACATTGTGGACATTGTAGACATGTTTGATATTGTGGACATTGTGGACATGATGGACATTGTGGACATGGACATTGTGGACATGTTGGACATTGTGGACATGATGGACATTGTGGACATGATGGACATTGTGGTTATTGTGGACATGATGGACATTGTGGACATTGTAGACATGTTTGATATTGTGGACATTGTGGACATGATGGACATTGTGGACATGGATATTGTGGACATGTTGGACATTGTAGACATGGACATTGTGGACATGATGGACATTGTGGACATGATGGACATTGTGGACATGGACATTGTGGACATGTTGGACATTGTAGACATGGACATTGTGGACATGATGGACATTGTGGACATGGACATTGTGGACTTGACGGACATTGTGGTTATTGTGGACATGATGGACATTGTGGACATGATGGACATTGTGGACATGATGGACATTGTGGTTATTGTGGACATGATGGACATTGATGACATGATGGACATTGTAGACATGTTTGATATTGTGGACACTGGACATGATGGACATTGTGATTATTGTGGACATGATGGACATTGTGGTTATTGTGGACATGATGGACATTGTGGTTATTGTGGACATGATGGACATTGTGGACATTGTAGACATGTTTGATATTGTGGACATTGTGGACATGATGGACATTGTGGACATGGACATTGTGGACATGTTGGACATTGTGGACATGATGGACATTGTGGACATGATGGACATTGTGGTTATTGTGGACATGATGGACATTGTGGACATTGTAGACATGTTTGATATTGTGGACATTGTGGACATGATGGACATTGTGGACATGGATATTGTGGACATGTTGGACATTGTAGACATGGACATTGTGGACATGATGGACATTGTGGACATGATGGACATTGTGGACATGGACATTGTGGACTTGACGGACATTGTGGTTATTGTGGACATGATGGACATTGTGGACATGATGGACATTGTGGACTTGTTGGACATTGTGGTTATTGTGGACATGATGGACATTGTGGACATGATGGACATTGTGGTTATTGTGGACATTGTGGACATGATGGACATTGTGGACATTTTGGACATTGTGGTTATTATGGACATGATGGACATTGTGGACATGATGGACATTGTGGTTATTGTGGACATGTTGGACATTGTGGACATGTTGGACATTGTGGACATGATGGACATTGTGGACATTGTGGACATGATGGAAATTGTGGACATGATCAACATTGTGGACATGTTGGACATTGTGGTTGTTGTGGACATGATGGTCATTGTGGACATAGTGGACATTGTGGACATGTTGGAAATTTTGGACATGATGGACATGTTGGACATTGTGGACATGATGGACATTGTTGACATTGTGGACATTGTGGTTATTGTGGACATGTTGGACATTGTAAACATTATGGACATTGTAGACATTGTGGACATGATGGACATTGTGGTTTTTGTGGACATGATGGACATTGTGGACATCATGGACATTGTGGTTATTGTGGACATGTTGGACATTGTAAACATTATGGACATTGTAGACATTGTGGACATGATGGACATTGTGGTTTTTGTGGACATGATGGACATTGTGGACATCATGGACATTGTGGTTATTGTGGACATGATGGACATTGTAGATATGATGGACATTGTGGTTATTGTGGACATGATGGATGTTGTGGACATGAGGGACATTGTGGACATGTTGGACATTGTGGTTATTTTGGACATGATCGACATTGTGGACATTGTCGACATGTTTGATATTGTGGACATTGTGGACATGATGGACATTGTGGACATGGACATTGTGGACATGTTGGACATTGTAGACATGGACATTGTGGACATGATGGACATTGTGGACATGGACATTGTGGTCATGATGGACATTGTAGACGTAAACATGTTGGACATTGTAGGCATTGTGGACATGATGGACATTGTAGACATGGACATTGTGGACATGAGGGACATTGTGTACATGTTGGACATTGTGGTTATTCTGGACATGATGGACATTGTGGACATTGTAGACATGTTTGATATTGTGACCATTGTGGACATGATCGATATTGTGGACATGGACATTGTGGACATGTTGGACATTGTGGACATGTTGGACATTGTAGACATGTTGGACATTGTGGTTATAGTGGACATGATGGACATTATGTTTATTGTGGACATGATGGACATTGTGGGCATGATGGACATTGTGGACATTGTGGACGTGATGGACATTGTGGACATGATGGACATTGTGGACATGTTGGACATTCAATTCAATTCAGTTTATTTTTGTATAGCCCAAAATCACAACAAGAGTCATCTCGGCGGACTTCACAAAATTGTTGATTAATAAAGCAGAAGAAACATTCATAAATCAAAAATACAGAATGTCCAACAACAAGCAGGCAAATGGATAATTGTCCCAGCATCTCCTGTCCTTAGACCCTCCTTCTCGGCAAGGAAAAACTCCAAAAAACCCAATGGGAAAACGGAGAAACCTCGAGGAGAACCACAGTGAAGGAGAGATCCACTCCTAAGGACGGACAGGCAGATGAAACTACTAATCTAGCAGGACAAGGACAGTTAATCCAGGACAGGGAAGGAGAGGAGGGGTCCAGGTCCTCGACACTAGGGGGCAGCAGCGGTCCAAACTGGAACAGCAGCATCTGAAACAGTTACACTCCCCAAAAGGGGAGTGGGACAGGGACAACATGTGAATAGCAAAGAACAGACTACGAATGAACTAGTAATTGAATATTCTTAACAGTAGGAGGAGAAAAAGTAGGAGAAACCAGAGGACAGTGCTCAAGTTGCCATGCTTTCCCCAGCAATATATCTCCTAGAGCAGCTTAACTAAGCCTATGGGTTTAGTTTCTGTTCCTAACTGACCTGACCATAAGCTAATTCAAAGAGGAACGTTTTGAGCCTAATCTTAAATGTAGAGACTGTGTCAGCTTCTTTGACATGAGCAGGGAGCTGATTCCACAACAAGGGTGCTTGGTACCTAAAAGCTCTACCTCCTAAAGTACTTTTAGCGACTCTAGGAACCACCAATAGTGCAGCATTTTGAGAGCGGAGTGAACGGTTAGGATGATAAGGTACAATTTCATCTTTAATATAGGAAGGGGCCATGTCATTTACAGCTTTATAGGTTAGAAGAAGAATTTTAAATTTTACTCTAAACTCAACCGGAAGCCAATGAAGATTTTTTAATACTGGAGTAATGTGCTCTCGTTTTTTAGTACCTGTTAGTACTCTTGCTGCTGCATTTTGAACCAATTGAAGGCTTTTTATAGAGCTTTTAGGGCAAGCTGCAAGCAGGGAGTTACAGTAGTCTAACCTCGAAGTGACAAAAGCATGGACAAGTTTTTCAGCATAATTTTTTGGCAGTACATTTCTAATTTTGGCTATATTGCGTAAATGAAAATAAGCCGTTTTACAGACATGGCTTATGTGTGCTTTAAATGAGAGCTCTTGATCAAATAGGACTCCAAGATTTCTTACAGTGGACCTGGAGGCTACACTGACATTGTCCAATGTGATTATCTGCTCAGTTAGAGAGTCAAACTTTACATCGAGCCCAGCTTGCAGGCCGGGACAAAACCACAATAGAGTCTCGTAAGTGTTTAGGGCCTAATAGAATGACTTCAGTTTTTTCAGGGTTAAGAAATAAATAATTAAAGGTCATCCATGTTTTTATGTCCCTCACACAGTCACTAAGCCTTTCAATTTGATTAGTCTGATCAGATTTCATTGATAGGTACAGCTGGGTGTCATCTGCATAACAGTGGAAATCGATACCGTGCTTTCGGATGATATTACCTAACGGTAGCATATAAAGGGTAAACAGAACTGGACCCAGAACTGAACCCTGTGGCACACCGTAGGCTACTTTAGAGCACTGTGAGGAGCTCTGGTTAACATTTACAAACTGGTACCTATCAGATAAATAGGATTTAAACCAGCTGAGGGCAGTTCCTCTGATGCCCACATCACATTCCAACCTCTGCAGTAGAATGTTGTGGTCGATTGTGTCAAAAGCTGCGCTGAGGTCCAGCAGAACCAGTATTGAGACCTGACCATTGTCAGCAGCCAATAATAAATCATTTGTTACTTTAACCAGGGCTGTCTCAGTGCTATGATGAGTTCTGAATCCAGATTGAAATTTTTCAAATAAATTATTTTCCTGCAGATGACGACAAAGCTGTTTAATTACAATTCTCTCCAGAATTTTAGAAATAAACGGAAGATTTGAAATAGGTCTGTAATTGGCGAGGTCAGGATCAAGATTAGGCTTTTTTAGGAGCGGCTTAATTACCGCATATTTAAAAGACTGAGGCACGTAACCACTTTCCAGTGAAGTATTTATTATATTAAGAATAGGATCAATAATTAGAGGGAGAATTTCTTTGAAAAGTCTACTTGGGATTGGGTCTAACATACAAGTTGAGGATTTAGAGAACATAAAGGCAGAGGTTAATTCTGCATGATTTAGAATGGCAAATTTCTCAAAAACTGGACCAAGTGAGGATAATTCAGATCCCACCAAAACTGAACATGAGTTTAATTGAGACCCTACTCTTACAGCTTGAACTTGCTCAGAATTAAAAGTAGGGGCAATTTCATTTATTTTATCTCTTATAGTAATGATCTTATTATTAAAAAATGTCAGGAAATCCTCAGAACTGAGGGTAATTGGGATAGAAGGTTCTACTGCACTGTGGCAGTTAGTCAGCCTGGCTACAGTGCTGAATAAGAACCTAGGATTATTTTTGTTTACTTCAATTAGATTGGAATAGTAACTGGTTTGGGCCGCACGCAACGCCTGCTTATAGGACAAAAGGCAGGTTTTCCATGCTTTTAAAGACTGCACTGAGTGTGCTTTACGGTAACTTTTCTCAATTCTCCTAGCCTTTTGTTTGTGTGCACGCAATTTTTCATTATACCATGGAGCAGATCGCCTTGGCCTGACAACTTTCTGTTTTAGTGGAGCAACTGCATCAAGGGCAGTTTTCAAGGAGTCCATGGTCTTATCAACAAATTGGTCACTTTTGATGGGATCTAAACCATCCCCAGCTGGGTCACATGACATATAATTAAATATTGGCCCAATTATTTCTATGAAATTAGTAACGGCTTTTTCAGAAATTGTTCTTTTAGTTATTATTTTATTGTGGTGAACAGAGAAATCTTTAAGAATAAACTGAAAGGTAATCAAAAAATGATCTGATAATATAGGATTTTGTGGGAGGACTTTTAGATCACTGATCTCTATGCCATATGTTAAAACAAGATCCAATGTGTGCTTATGTGTGTGGGCTGATTTACACTTTGAGTAAAACCGATGTCATTCAAAAGAGCGCTAAAGGCTTTGTTTAGACAATCATCTGTCAGGTCAGTTTTTATGTTCAAATCTCCAAGTATTATAATTTTGTCCCAGTCTACAACCAAACCCGACACAAAATCCGAAAACTCTGTTAAAAACTCTGAATAAGGGCCAGGAGGTCGGTAAATTATTATAAATAAAACACCTTTTTGGTTTTTCCAATTATGGCAGGTTATTGATAGACTGAGGCTTTCAAACGAGCCAAACGCTTTATTAGTTTTAGGACAAAGCAACAAGCCAGAATGAGAAATGGCTGCAACACCACCACCTCGACCTGTGCTCCTGGCACTCAGAAAGTTGACATGACTTGGAGGTGTGGACTCATTTAATCTCACAAAATCACCAGGTTGAAGCCAAATTTCAGTCAGGGCCAAAATATCAATGTTATGGTCCTGAATTAATTCATTGACTAAAAAGGATTTAGAAGAAATCGACCTTATGTTAAGCAGTCCACACTTTACACACTTATTTAGAGGCTGACTAGTATCACGAGTTGGTATTTGTATTAAGTTTTTTGGTCTTTTAAATATATTTTTATTTTTATTTTTTTGAGGGACAGACACAGTCTCTATCTGACTAGGTTCTGAATACTTGATTTGTGACAGAGCGGGCGAGAGCCTAGCGTCAGTAACAGAGGAGCAGGATTTTCCACTAACTCTCCTCTGCGCCCGGGACTCACTTTTTCCCTGTCACTTTAGGCGACTAAGACTATCGGTCAAATTTCTGACTAAAAGAGATGTGCCCGCCAAAGTCGGATGGACACCATCCCTGCGTATGAGCCCGGGCTTCCCCTCGAACGCACTCCAATTGTCGACAAAAACTACATTGTTTTGGGAGCACCAACTAGAAAGCCAGCAGTTAATGCTGACTGTCGGCTGTACAGTTCAGCATTGACACGACAGGGTAGAGGGCCAGAAAATATTACAGTCTCCGACATCGACTTTGCCAATTCACACACAGCCTGTACCTGCAATTTGAGAACTTCTGATTGTCTCCGCCGGGCGTCATTACCGCCTGCATGAATCACGACTCGACGGTACCTCTGCCTACTCTTTCTAAGAAGCCTAAGGTTTCCATCGATGTCACCCATTCTGGCCCCTGGATAACACCTAACTGATGCCGCTGGCAGCTCCACGTCTCTAACTATAGAGCTTCCAATCACTAGAGTCTCACGAGTCCAAGTAGCGGGTGTGTCGCCGCTGAGAGGGGCAAACCTATTTGTGACGGGGAGCTCCTGGTGCACTACCAGGTGGCGTGTAGCGCTATGCTTCTTCCGAACTGTCACAAATCGATCCTGGTCTTCTCCCAGCTGCGGGGAGGTCACTGGGGAGCTAGGCTGGCTAACGCTAGCAGCCCTAGCTCTGACGCGGTCCGCGCTCCCTGACGTTACAATCTGACTATAGCTGGGTCTAAAGGCCTCCAATGAGCAGATCCGCGTTTCTAACTCAGTAACCCTTGCCTCCAAAGCTACAACTACACTACACTTCACGCAACTAAGCCTATCGTCAGTGAAAGAGCAAGGGTTCTCACTCCACATATGACAGCTTGAGCAGGACAGCGCAGTAGCGGTGCTAGAAGGCCCAGCCATGATGCTAACAAGTTAGGCTAACAAGCTAGGCTAACTCAGGCTGGAACGAGAGTATAGGTGCTTTGAATCCACAAACTATTGAGACTAGATGTACTACGAATGGATTAAAGACCAATCGACTAGAGCTGGTATGGTGAAGAGCAAATTAATTTGGGATAAGTTCGTGGATTGAGACAAAAAGTAGAGACAAAAGGTAGAGAGAGTCTAACACACAGCACGTAACACAGCACGTAAGCCGAAAACAACTCACCGGATGTGACGTAAGACCAAGACAAAGAAAGGATTTTTAGAAATGCTCTGAAGTCTGACCATGAAAAGTTTGAACATGTGCTGCACATAACAATTTAAATAAAAATTCCAAAAAGGCAAGAACTTCAGAAAAATTCAATATTTGTTATGAAAAATTCCTATTTTTGTGGTTGAGAAAAATATTGCAATAATATTGATATGGAAGTTCTTGACATCAGTATCGTGTATCGCTCATTTTTCCAATATCATGCAGCCTTAGTCCTGGCATTAATTTTTACTGAACAGGCATTAAAAAGGTATTACATTTCACTGGACCAACCCTGGAGCTCCCCTGTCCTCCCCTTCCCTGTATACACCATGGGGTTAGATGTTGTCTTCTTACTACATGAATTCCGTCTCACTGCTGCCTCTGGTGTATTTAGACTGTGTGTTGTTTTTATCCTTCCCTGTTTCATGTTGTTGCTGAATGTTGCACTCTGTACTGTATAGGCCTGCTTTTTGTTATTGTCCTGCCACTGCATGTTTAAATGTTTTTTTGCTGCATGGCTTACTACATTTCAGTCTCATTGTGTAATATTTAAGTTAATCCAATCCTGTTTTCTCCTAAGGCACATCAAACTGGGCACAACCCCTAGAAAGGAGGAGTGTGAGGAGTGCATCAGAAGCCATCCTGATGCTCTGAGGAACAGGGACTGGAGGGCAGTTAAGTTCTTTGTGAGAAACAAGATTGTTTCTCTTAAAAGAAAAAAATGCTAAAACCTGGTTCTTTGCATTTTCCTTTTTTTGTTTTTCTATTTTTCTATGCACAGAAAACAGAAAATCAGTGTGATTGCATTGCATTTTATTTTATTTTTTAAACAAGTCAGAGTTGATTACAAGGATAAGTGTTTCACTGTACCACTGCCTTAAACCAAAAATGTTCATTTTGTCTTTTATGTACTTTAACTTCTTGGGTTCTTTTTACAGTAACGTGTATTTACTGTATTCTCTTTAAAAAGAACCCAAGAAGTTAATGTACCCCTGCCTGTTTTCGTGTAGTTCCACACAATAATCGTCTTCTGAAACAGACATAGTGACTGAAGACTGTGTAAATGTTACTTAGTACTGGAGTAATACAACATGTTGATTTGAATTTTCATATTCAAATATGTTTAGAATGTTTTGGGTAGGAAGAATTATGGTTTTGTTAAGGTGTGAAGACAGAATGTCTAATACTCATAACCCACGTTGGTCCTAACTTGGTCTCACACACACCAGTTGGCCCCACCTTGGGGGGGTGGGCACAAGAGGTCCTAACAAGCTGCCAAAAAAATTGAGCTTTGGTTCCCGTGAGTGTTTCCTGAGTTTCAAGTGCCAGTGTTAAAACAGATTTTTTTTTCTGAACCTGTAGGTGTCACTGTTTTCACTCTAGCCTTACAGGAAAGCAGCGTCCTCAGAATGGATGGCCCTACCCAGAGTCTTTACAAGGTCACAAATGCAAGAATGTGTGTGTGTGTGTGTGTGTGTGTGTGTGAAAAATTAAGCTAATTTCTAATTTCTTTAAATTTAACTTATTTAACTTATAGGTCACGTGTTCTCGTGCAAAAGATGAACCTGAACCAACCACTCCTACAGAAAATGTGTATGAGGAAATATTACTGTATGAGATGGGTGTGTATTAAGAAAGCTGTCATGTTGTAGTGACAACATGACAACATGCCATAATCAAGAAAAGCTTCTTGCTTCTGATACCTGTGGTGCTCATGTCACAACTTGCAGTACTTGCCGAGTGCTGCCCATTGTTGTGGCAATCAATGTTATTATGTATATGTTTTGTAATTTAATTTCCAATAAATGATTTTCTTTGTTTTTAATTAAAACTGGCTCAAGTGTCCAACAAAATGCAATTATTATCATCATTATGTATAATAATTAATATTAATATTACTAATAATAATAATAATAATCCAATATACTGGGCTGATCTGACCCATCTTGACTCACTCTGTCTCCCTCTGGTGGTCAAAGTCTCCGTTCTTCGTGCACCCTGTGGTGTTTATGCTCTTTGGCCCAATCTCAATTCTCTTTTGTGCCCCTCTGTCTTTGTCTATACCCCTCGCCCTTACCCCTCTGTTTAAAGACAGAGGGCAAAGGGTTTGTTTTAAACCCTTAGAAATGGGACACCCCTTTGCAGTCGCAACAATATGACATTATTTTTAAAGTTTTGAAGTATTGTGCTCCTTTTGAGTTTGTTTTAAATAAACTTTGCAAAAAGTTTAATGTTTTTTAATTTTTTAATTTGTTAAAATTACTATACTCTGTACAACATATGTAAATCAAATTTTAATCAACTGTAACACAAAATTAAAATGCTGCAGAGGTGGATGGAGATGTAGAGGATGCCTGGTACACACAAAAAAGAAAACAAAATTAATACATAGTCATAAACATATATAGTTGTTCTGGTACCTACAAATATTATAGAATGTAATATACCTTATATTTTATTTTCAAATTCTCCCACTTTTTTGAAGCTTGTTGGGCTGACACAACTCCAACAAGTCCAGCCTCCTACAAGAAATTTCTAAACAAAATACAAATGTGATTAATAACATGTCATTTTTAATATAAATAGGGGACAAATGAATGAAAAACATACTCCCATTGTGCTTTTGCGGCATATTTGGACCACAGGTATTTTGCCTCGTTTTGTGCATCATAACGGATGAGAATGCGGGTTAGGGTTAGGGTTAGGGTTAGCTCCCTACAAAACAACGCAAACTTACAAGGCGAAACGAAACAATATGTGTGATATAGTTCTTTTGGGCCATGCACGTTTGCAATGGTTTAAGATAAGATAAGATATGCCTTTATTAGTCCCACAGTGGGGAAATTCCAGTGTTGCAACACAGTTCAAGAACAGCAGGAAAATGGAACATGCAATAAAACAAGATAATAGATAATGGCTTAAAATAATTTAAAAATAGACTTAAAAATAGACTCTAATGTAACACACTGTTCCGGTGGAGCAAAAATATAAAATACCAAAAAACTATTATGTACAATAAAAGTAACAGTGCAGCAAATGAACAGAATAAATCTGAGTAAAGTGACTTCAGTGTATTATGTTATTTACAGTAATATGTTTATGTACAGCAGCATTGGACAGGATAAATATCAGTAAGTGACATAAGTGAATTATATCAGAGGTCTTCAGGGACACCCCTCTGTCTCTCGTGAACGCGCACAAGAGAGGGTTAGGGTGAAGACAGAGGGCGAAGTGGGAGAATTGAGATTGGGCCTAAGAGTATAGCACAAGGGATATGCAAGTAACTGGAAGGATGGCACTGTCAGGCAAGTAGAAATATCCACTGTATATGTATATATAAATAATGTAATATATATAATATATCTGTGCGTATAAAACAGAAATTAGCCAATCAGAGGCCGCCTTCGGTTTTGGGGTGGTCATGTGACTGGTCCGTTCGGTCATAGTGACAAATAATGAAATAATTAATATATATTTTTAACCAAATGTCTAGTTTTACTTTGCCCCTTATTAGTGTTAGTGTTTAGCTGAAAGTCGCTAAACTTTAACTTTACGCATAAAATGTTGAAAATTAGAGCGGAAACAGTGCGTCACGTGACTGTCCAGCCTATTTCCCGCCTCGCCACGATTTCCCCAAACAGAGACTAAATTACACATTTATTTAGACTGATTTACAGACTGATTTACAGACTGATTTACAGAGACAGCTCTCGGTTTTTACCCATCATAGGAAAAACTTCTCCATGTTTGATTTTAGTTCCTAAGTTTTGGGTTCGTCTGTTCATTCTTTTGGACTTCTTCGCAGACACAGGTAAGAAAATGCTGCTACGGGAATTACTTTCAAACTTTGACACTTCCTGAACAGTTTTAGCGCACAAAGTTATTGATTATGGCATTGCATTTTAATCATTGACGGCTTTCTTTCATTGTTTGTGTGAGAACGTCGTAGCCGCATTACTTTGCAGTGAATGCCTATTTCCAGATGGTGGCGCTATAACATCACTTTAAAACCAATGAAAAAAACAGCCTGGATACTCAGAATATACATAAATATATAAATATACATCATATAAATGTGTGTGTGTGTGTATGTATATGTATATGTATATGTATATATATATATATATATATATATATATATATATATATATATATATATATATATATATGATTTTAGTTGCAGCCCTACTACGTCACCCATAGCGTTAGGCTCCAGTCAGTTCGATATGTCCATCTATATATATCATGGATCTATAATAAGATTTTATTCGAGTTCTGTGTTTATATATAAAGTCTTTGGTCATACCTAAAATGACTATATTTTAATGATTAAATGTGTTTTGCGGCAAGTGTCACTTAACATTCATTAGATGGTGCTTCACGGGTCATTATTTGTCCTTCTCTCGTTTTAGTTCAACACAAAAACAAACCAAACTGTTTCTTTCCTCCTCGTGTCAATACAGAGTCGTCCTATTAGCAAACGCTTCACGCATTGACGTACCATTAGCGTGCAGGTGGCGCCCCCTCTCAAAGTAAGTCCTAATTGAAGAGGTTTCCATGGCAACCGTGCGTGTGTTCGGAGCGGCAGGGATCAAAAAAAGACGACTCCTCTCAGACTGGAGTTAAATGCCCGGGGTACCAGTGCAAAAGCCCCTCATTAAACTTACCCCAAAGGCCCTTAAGCACGAGGAGGGAGGCCGCGCCGAAACGCCTGGAAAATGCACAATTCACAAATTTCATCATGTTCATTCCACACCTTCTCATTTCCACTGTCGTCCCCTTGTAATGATACAATTATTTATTATTTATTATTTATTATACATTTAAATCCACCACTGACTAGAAGCACTCTTGAAGCCAGTCACTTGATATCAAGTTGCAATTTTTTTTTTCTGACAAGCTTTGCAATTGTGTTTTAACAATAGAATTTTGTTTAAAGTTCATATTTTAAATGTCTCCGGAAGAGACAGGGAGGGCATCTGACACACATCATAATAATAAACAGGATTAGGGTTGGGGTTAGGTTTAGTAGTTTTTAGTAGCAGATCTGTAAGTCCTGGTGTGTGAGCGGTCACTCCCTCAGGTCCTAGTTTAATAACACTTTGGGTTATTGGCCGCTCTGTCTTTGGGTTGAGCCTCCTGTGGTTTTTAATAGTCACCAGGACGTGGGGGGGTCACTTCTCAAAGGTGAAGAAGACTAAGCGGCAAAAAATAACCCTAACCCTAAGCTATTAATCAGCCCATTTCTGTTTACACAAGATGGCATTAATCTATCTTCAATGGAGACTAGTCACAAATGCATGTTTTTCAAGGTTTTTTTTTGTTTGTTTGTTTGTTTGTTTTTTTGCAATGAATACACCTGTGGATTTTAAAAATGCCAGAATCCAGAGTTCAGAAAAAGTCTAACATTTCCAAATCCAAGAGGACAGTGTAGTCATGTGCACCGTCCTCTTTGTAGTAAAACTTTAGTTAAAATCATCGTGCAGCTGGTTAGCATCAACAAATTACTAATGCCATACTGGGTAACATAACAGGCACTACAGTACCGTCTCCATGGAGACGAGCAGGTGGCAAATTCCTTCACTAGAAAAGTTACAAGTGGAACTTTTAAGTCTTGAATACAGGCTTTACATTTTAAACTGTAGAATCTGTATCACTGTTTAAGACCAAAATATGTGACAGAAAGTAGATGTTTGGTTGTTTCCTCTTTTTTTCCTCTTTGCCCCGTTCACTTGTGAGATGGACGGCCTGTCGTCCTGTGGAATCCCAGACTCCTCTTTGTTTTTTGTCGTTTTTTTGTGCTCTGCCCTGATCAACCCTCTGTCATTCCTCAAAGAGGGAGTGTGCCCCTCCCTCCTTCCCCTCTCCCTCTCTTTCCCTCCCTCCCTCTCTCTTGAGGGTACGAGGCTCCGCCCACTAGTCTACGTCCCCCAGGCTCCACACGACAATTCTCCATAAATGCACAAAAACATGAGACAAAACTGAACACAACAACTGGACAAACCTGATGTGATGCAGGAGTTTCATTAGTGCAACGCACACTGAGTGTGTTGGGATAGAGCTCTGAAGGGGGAGGGACTTAGCACAGAGAGGCTGAGTGTGTTGGGATAGCGCTCTGAAGGGGGAGGGACTTAGCACAGAGGGGCTGAGTGTGTTGTGATAGAGCTCTGAAGGGGGAGTGGCTAATTAAACATGTTAGTACATTGTTTTGGGCAAACATTTTTACAATAATAAATAAAAGGGAACATGGTGATCGTGTTATGTGTTACAGTTAATACCCCCTCTATAAGTGCACACTAACTTTTCTGCCCCCTCTTCTCCTCCTGTCTCTGTATCATGTCTGTGTTTGTGGGCCCATTAATGGGAGGTTTTACATAGACATCGTTTGGACTATAGTTTGTTGGCACACTGTGGTTGTATGGCTCTTTTCACCTCTGCCTTTGTGGAGCCGGGCCCCTCAGTAAAGCTGCTACAGCTGTGGACTGTATTAGCATAGCTGCTAGCACTAAAGGAGGCTCCATATATTGCAGCCATTAGCTTTTGTTCCACTGTTGACACTTTAAAACCGTGTGAGTCTCACTGTGCAAAGACCCTCCTAAAGAGGCTGATTCCATTCTAACAACTTCTTAAATACATCATTTAAGAACATGAAAGAAAACTTTAAATAATCTGTTGTCCTGTATTACTAAACAATACAAAAAATGTTAGGGTTTTACTGTTCTTCTGTGCGTACCACATAAAGATGCAAAAATAATCACCATTATTAAACAATACATTTTCAAATTACAACATGGACACAGACTCTCTGTATCATAAGGCATGCAAAAGCGTACCACTCATTTTATACACTACACTATAAATACAGAAAATATTGTAGTTTGTCCCTCTCCCCTTCACATATGTCTATAAAAACACTTTTCGTATCTTTTCCTATTCTACCATTTCATTCTGAGATTCTACACTTCTTGTTGCTTTACAGGAGGAGTAATGAACCGGACGCGTGGCTCTCAGAACAGAATCAATACTGCCCCCTCTGGAGACGTACAGAAATCATACAGAAAACAGCGCAAGAAGCAGAGTGACTGTGCCCTGGTGCAAGACCTGAGCCAAATGAGCGTCAATGGACTGGAAAGGTAATGACTTTTTTTTATTGTAAATCATGTGTGTGGTAGTATGCAGGGTTGTAGGTAAAAAAACAAAAACAAATTCAAAGTCTCATTAAAACATTTACTATTTGTTAAGTTAATTTTTGCCCCTGCTAGTCTCTGTAGAGATGTTACTGTTCCACAGTATGGCATTAAACTTCTCCATGTCCATGCACCCAAGCACATGCCGTTGCAAAGTTACCAGTCCATGGTTCCACAGCTTTTAAATCTTATAACACTTACACGGTACGAAATGACTACCTGCTGGTTCTTTTTTCCTCCAGAATAACTCATCCAGACCTTGGTGACCGATCCCATCATAGCCCCAGTCTGGGGCCTGTGGGCAGTGGCGGCGGTCTAGGGACAGCGGGCGGCAGCGGCGGTCTGGCAGCGGTCGTGCGTCTGATGAAGCTGGGACGCTGTAAAAACATTGTGGTGGTAACTGGAGCGGGAATCAGCACGGCCAGTGGCATCCCAGACTTCAGGTGAGCAAATATTCAGTAATTATTCATAATATTAATAATATTAAAGTGTTGGTTTCAGATTCTAGTGTTAAAGTTAAGATTGTAGTTATTTTTTGTAATTCTTGTCAACATGAAACGCTGGTGTTATATTTTTAGGTTTTCTACACAAATTGCCCTTATAAGGGTGGCATTCTTCACTGACCTGGACTACAGTAGCACAGAGAGTTGGATAGGTCACTGTGGTGGATTCAGTACCTAGAATCAGACCTATCAACCCTTATTCCATCCTCCACCAAAAATTGTGCCAAATTATTATCTACTGATACTTTGCAGTGACATCACACTGGGGGTGTTCTACATGTATGAGTATGGTTGAATGTTTAACAGTTGCCATGGAGACACAATGCAAACATTAACAAACACTGACAAAATTTTAAGATCATCTGAAAACAAAAGTGATTTAAAGAGCACATTTTAATTTTCCCGTGATCAGTCCGAGCATTCATCGTCCTGTTTAGGAGTTTGATTATCAACATAAAGGTGAGAGTAACTCACTGAAACTGCTAATGCTAACTAGCTTGTGACTGTAATGTTATTTGAGAGGGACTTGTTTAACAGCACAGATCTGCTCACCTGTTGTTTTCCAGATGTGTCAGTTCTTTATGGTCAGATTGTGTTCAAATAAAATGCTGATTAAAGTCTAACTTGAGAAATAGAGCTTCTAATAGAGCAGTGCTTTCTGTTAGCAGCACATCCCCAGGGAATATTGATGACATCAGCTGCAAAGTATCAATACTATGGCATGTTTACCTGTGGATAGGCAATTATCTCTTCTAAACAACATAGTTGTATATTTTAAATGGTTCAGGTCCTCAAAATGGTGTCCGTAGAAGGAAAATGTTTATTTTGTTCTTTCTTTCAGAACTCCAGGAACAGGTCTGTACGCCAACTTGGAGAAGTACAACATCCCGTATCCTGAATCCATTTTCAACATAGATTTCTTCACCAACGACCCGCTGCCTTTCTTCTCATTGGCCAAATCGCTGTATCCAGGAAACCACCGGCCAAACTACATCCACTACTTCATCCGAATGCTCCACCAAAAGGGTCTGCTCCTCCGGACGTACACGCAGAACATAGATGGGCTCGAAAAATGTAAGTGAAAACGCTTAAATTTTATGACAATTAAGTTTGATGCACTTTTTGGTACAGTGCCTTTAACTCAAACGCTCTGATTGCAGTTGTCTGTCAATTATTTTTAATATTTAAACATTTGTGTTTCTTGCACTGGTCCTTCAGAAAGATTTTATGAGTAGTTTCATGGACCACACTGACCCTAACCTTAACCCTACTGCATAACGGCACTCTTCAGCAGAATTATCCACCTCTGTCTAATGAACAGGATTAACTCTTTCAGTGTGCGGTATCCCAGAGGACAAACTTGTAGAAGCTCATGGGTCCTTCGCCACAGCGTCCTGCCATCTCTGCTACACACCTTATCCATCTGAGGAGGCCAAGGTACGACAAAGAGCACTGACACAAACAAATTAATTATTATGTAATTATTATATAAGTCCAAGGTTAGTCACGATTAATTTGTGAACGAAACACATTGAGCCCTTTTTTGGAGATTGTAGCATGTTCTTGTATTTTTCAGGAGGCCATCATGAATGACCAGGTCCCCACATGCTCCTTCTGTGCTGCTGCGGTTAAACCTGATGTTGTGTTTTTCGGGGAGGATCTTCCACAGAAATATTTCTTGAATTCTGAAGATTTCCCAAAAGCTGATTTGCTTTTAATCATGGGCACATCCTTACAGGTATCAGGATCATTCACTTACTGCTCATTAAAAGTGCACTGTGTAGCCTTTCTGGTACAGCCTGCTTGTCTCCATGGTTACAGCATCGCTCAGAATGTTGCACAGTATAACACTAAACTTGTCTATCATCATGGAGACCAGCAAGACACAGACACAGTTGCAGATCAAATCTGTGGTGAAGTGACCCCACCCATAGTAAGATTGCTTGTTATTCAAGCCATTTGAGCAATAAAACACATGCTAGATACATAATGCCATACTGTGGAACATTCAAGGCAAATAATCTTCATGGAAATGGACCCCCAGCAGAAAAATTACACAGTGCAGCTTTAGATTAGGTAAATTTAACTGTTGATACAGTGTCCCTTGGTGTTCCATAGCACAGAAGATACACTATAATATTTAGTATTCTGCTTCAGATTGAGCCATTTGCCAGTTTGGTGAACACAGTCCGTCCCTCTGTGCCCCGTCTGCTCCTGAATCGGGCCCCTGTGGGCCCCTTCACAAAGGTCCCACTGAGGAAAAAGGACTATGTGGAACTGGGAGACCTGGAGGACTTGGTGCGGAGATTTGCTCAGATGCTCGGATGGAATGAAGATATCGAAGAGATCATGAGAGCACAAGAAGCTGTAGTAAGTGTCCGGGGTCATCTGTTATTAAAAATATATATCAGTTTTTGTTTTGGCAGGCGTGGCTTGACTTGCCTGGGATTCAGAGCACACACTATTTCAGTACTTTACGAAGATGTGAGTCTGGTCACCAGTGACTCTCCCATAGTTCAGATAAGCATGATTGACAGGTGGCTTAGCCAATCAGGGACACACATGGTCTGTCCATATTAAAACAAATATGGTTGCTTATGAGGAAAAAAGAAAGTAAAAATGGCAGATTTCTGCAGAATCAGTGAAGCACTAAACTGTCTGTCATGCATTTAAAGAGACAAACTCTACTGTGGTCAGTACTAGCTCCGCCGTGTCTCCAGATTCAGACTATAAAAAATATTCTATATCTAATATAATCTGGATTTGTCGGGCAGTGGCTGGACACTAATGGAATTTTTTTTTTTTTTTGGTAGATCAGCAATATGTCCCACTGCAGTCAGTCAGAGCAGCAGACCCGCAGCTGAGGCATGGACTGGAATAACCTGGGCGGTTATGGTTTTCAGATGGTGCACTCCACTCCCCACTTCCTCTGTTTCCTCATTAGAAAACACAAATCACACAAGCACTTAATGTGGATCTCAGACTCAATGCAACACTTAGAATAATGCAATAATTCCTACAGAATTTCACCACTTTGTTTTATGCAAAATTCACCTGTTTTAAACTATTTAATAAAAGCATATTTAATAAACAATGATTTTGTAAATAACACATTTCAGCTTGTCTTTTTATTTCAGTGACTCAGATTGCACAATATTTGTATCTGAAGAGTAGTCAAAGAAAGAACCGTTTAGTTTCTGACATGAGTGACATGCAAGTTTAAATATATTTTAAGTTAGAGAAAAAATGTGTCATAAGATTTACTCTCATTTGGTCAATTAATATTTTTCAAGTAGGAAATACTCAAATGGCAGCATTAAAAGTGCCCACAAATAGTGACTATAAAATGGGTCAATAAAAAAAGTTCACTTTAAGAAAAAAAAACATGCATTTGTCAAAATCCATTTTAGAAAACATCAGAACAGTATTCTTTGATTGTACAGATAAATATTTAATGTGCTCTTTAACTTAAATAATATAAAATTGGAAAAAGGAATGGCGTTTCAAAAAGAAAACTTATTCTAATTCTGTGGCATGATGCTTAAATATAATTAGAAAGTAAAAATGTGCTTTCTTTGAGATTAATTGCCTAAATCATTTGTGGGTCTAACATTTCAGAGCTCAACTAAGAAGAGTTTCTCCAAGGGCACCTAATTTGACTGTCAAACTAAACAGGGCAGGCGTACGTTAGCCCAACGCACACAAGCCCAGAGCACAGGAAACATTCTTTTTCTGACCTTGATAAACTTTGTGTAAGAAGCACAATAGTGACTCTTCAACCTCATGAGAAAGTGAACTCTGGAAACCATCAGACACTATCATAGTGGTTTCAAATATGGAGCTCTAGCAGAGACTGTGTACAGGAGTTAGATACAGAGTCTATGGGCACTAGTCTGAGTCTGAGGCTGGGTCTTCTTCAATGGGCTCATGCAGTTTCTCCTCCAGAGGCCCCAGTCTCCCATCAGGCCTCACCACCATCGGGCGGATCACGTCATGTCTGTGTACACAAAGTGAGACCACTTTACACATTTCATGTATAATTATAGATGGGACAAGAAGAGAATATGGTCTTATCTAATTTGAAAAGATTAGATATCGTTCTGGTCTCCCTCGCGAGCGCCCCCTTCTGTGGGCACCCTCTCATAATGCCCCTTCCCTGCTCCTCTTCTATGGAGGTTTAATTACAGGATCACACTAATTTACTGCCCCCACAGACTAATCCAATTATACCTGCCCTGTGCGTCACCCCTCCCTTCAGAAAGATGTACCCAGTGAATTAACCATCGGACATTTAAAACACACAAGCACACATTACAGAGGTGTGAACAGAGTACAGACATCAGCACTACTCAGTTAATCACAATAATATCATCAATAAAAGTTTAGTAAAAAAAAAAAAAGAAAAAAAATTAATTTAACTGACCACACTATGAATTACAACTTGCTTCAGTATTAAGCAGTTACGAAATACTGCTGATGTTTTTTTTATATTGTTCTACCTGACGTCAGGTAGAACCATCTGTCCCCTCCCCTCCCTCTGACATCACCACCACCTCTGACTACACCGCCCCTGCATTCAAGGGCAGGGGTAGAGGGGCAGGGGCAGACACGATGGGCGCAGGGGCACACACGATGGGCACAGGGCGCTACACAGTATTTACTAATTGGAGCACCAGTTTAGCTGTTAGCCCATGGCATTCCTGTGCGGCTCTGGCCGTCTCCTTAGAGCCTGTTTAGTGGAAGCAGCACATCGTCTTTTACAGGACGAAGAGAAGAAAAGAGGAGAAGGAATTCTGCCCTTCTCCTCGGAGCATGTGCCTCATTAAACCCTCTCCTCAGCTTCCACAAAGGCGCTCTCTTATGTCCAAACCCTAAACTCTTTGTGTAGTGTGTCCTGCCCATGTATCTTCAATGGGAGGCCTCTGCCAATAGTTTATTTTGTAACAATACTTCTCATAGGTACAAAATACGCATCCAAAATACTGTAGAGAGTGTTCAGTTTATGTTTAGTATTCTAAACATCAGACAAAATGTAATATATGATGTGTCTAAGTAATGAGCAATATAAAATTGTATAAAAAAATACAGATTAAAAGTTTATTAAGATAAATGTTTGACCCTCCACCCTCCCACTGCACCTTTAAGTCAGACACCTGCTCATCTAATGATAATGTTTTTGCTTTGGAATGTTCCACAGTGCGGCATTGAACCAATCCAGGAGAAGGAAAAGAGGATTCCACTCTCAGATGTGCCTCATTAAACTCCTCCTCAGCTTCTGGCCAAGGTCAGCGCTCTTATGCAGTCTTTCCAAACCCTAATCTTTGTTTAGCGTGTCTGTAGCATGTCCTCTCTTGGACAATGGTGTCTTACAAAGGCAAAATAAAATCAGACGCATTATGAAAAGCTCAGGTGGTAATTAACAAAACGTCTGTAATGACGCTGCTGGTGTGGCGCGGAGTCTAATTGAAGCTAACGGCTTCAGATTCTTCTTTTGATGAATCGGTTGGCAAGGAGCGGGCGCAGTGTTACCTTTGTAGGGGCATCGTTTGCGACCGGGCTCTCAAAGCAAAAGGTCAAAGCAAATAAGGAGGGGCCTTTGTAGAGGAGACAATGCAGAGTATGAATCTGAATGAGGAGAGTGGCTCCAGAAGGGGGACGTCAGACTTGGTTTTGGTGGAAAAACTCACATTTCCTTAAAAGAAATGTGTGGAAACAAAATCCTGTCACAAATTAATGTTCGGTGTCCCGTTTCTGTGAACAGGTCAACTTTTATGTCAAAAAGAACTGCCATCAAAAGTCTCAAACTAAAAGACTTTAAAAGGTAATGGACACAGACTATAAAAATAGCAATACAATCACAACTGCGTACACACACAGACTGTACATGGACAGAGCGAACTCGCTAGCCGCTGTGTTCCAAACAGGAAGTGAGCATGGGCGTAATTGGGCTCCATCAACTCCAGCTCCAATTCACTTTGTATTGAGAAACTGTGTCCCATCACTCTGTAACTGCTGCAGTGAGCCTTAAAATATGCATATTAACCCGCTCTACATGATCGAGGGTTTTTATTTCACCATTTTGTGTAAATTTGTTCGTATAACTGCTGGCCTCATGAACTTCATTTGACTGGAGCCGACCACTGTGGATCACACCCACTCAGTCCATTTCTTTATACAGTCTAGTCTATGGAGATTTTTTTTTTTACAATGCAATAAATAAAAATATAACTAATTAAGCTAAGAATGAGGGCCCCCACAGGGTTAAAAGCATTGCATTTTGTCATCTTTAAATAAACAAAATGACCAAATGGATAATAAACCAGTTTTAAATCACTCTCCCTGTGATTAGGCAGGTCAAAAGCATCCAAATATCAGATAGTAATTGATAATAAAACTAATATTGAAACTAGATCTTCATTTGAGGAAAAAAAAAAGTGACATTCTACTGTCTAAAGAAAAAGGTTTTTTTTATGGTGGTGTGTGGTATGTGTGGTATCTGTGTGGTATCAGAATCAGTATCAAGTATCTAGTCTGTTCCCTAGTATTAAGTATTATGAAGTTTTAGTTATCGTGACAACACCTTCTATACAGCCATCATTTAGTACATTAGCATTAGCACCGCTCATGTAATAAACTTTGATATTTTTATAGTTTTACCTTTTCATCTCATTGATGATTTTAATGAGTTTCTCTGCCTCATACTCCTTCTGCTCCTCTGTCATCTCCTCTATGGGGTTTGGCCGTGGCTCCTCTACACAACCGCTCATTATGTCAAAACTGAAACAGAAAAACGTGAGAATTATCGACCACTAAAGAAGTCAGTAAACACTGGTGTAATGTTGTGTATAAAATTCACTTAGTGGCAGATTTGTACTCTTCTGTGTCTGAGTCCTCTCCTTCTGAGTACTGAGTCTCTCCCTGTCCTCCGTCCAACAGCCCTCGAGCCATGAGTAACCCGGCTGCATTCCCATAGCCCGTGTACTTCAACAGGGACGCCACTACAGACAGAAGACACCATAAATAATCTACAAAATACTATACCATTTTGGGATACTTTTGATGTGTAATATTTCGTACTTCAGTATTAAGAGTCATAATTAGTATTATAGGTTACAAAAACTCTTAAGACATATACATGGTTGGTTTCTGTTTTAGCATTTATAATATGATAAATATTAGAAATGTAATTTACGGCATGTCTGAAAAATCAGCAGGATTATTTCTATAGACAATAAAGACTGAATCATGTGTCATTAGTTTTTACTACGAAACAAAATGTTAAAGAGTTAGGGTTTATGTTTTCTAATGGAACCACCTGCTTGTTTCATTAAATGTTATTGCTTTGCCTGGAATGTTCCACAGTAGGGCATTAAACATATCCATCTTTCATTTATTCAATTTTTGGCTTTTTTATTACCAAAAATAATTTTGGTGGAGTCAACTACTTGTGTCCATGGAGATTTATAGATGTTATGGCGTTTTGAGGAACATTTCAAGCACACCTCCATGGAAACTAAAAGGTTTCGGATCCTCCACCGGAAAAGTTTCACAGTGAACCTTTAGCTATGTGAATGGACTACAAACATGTACAATAGGGTCCCCTCTGGGGCCTGGACTCCCCTGAAAAAGATTTTTAATCTCAGCGGGACTATGCTGATAAAAAAAAATAAATGAATGAAGGACTACAGAGAATTTTAAAGACGAGAGTTAAGTTACACATTTCAAAATATTGTTTATAGTAGGTTGGGGTAAAATTATTTAAGTTTCAAATGTAAAAGTAGTATTTTCAGAGGCTCTTTCACATGTCCGTGTCAGGGTCACAAACCCTTTTCTTTGCAGAGCACAAACAGAAATTCTGCTGCTGAGTGCTTCACCCCCAGGTCCACATGAGTCATGAGGCGGACCAGCTTGTTTCTGATGCTGTTCCCCACTTCAGGCTTCACCTTCAGGTTCTTTAGAGGTGGGAGCACCTACAGGGACCACAGAAACCACAGGAACAGGTTAAAGAACAATCAGGATTATTCTGAACACAACATAATCAGAGTGATGAATCGACTGAAATTATGGATATACTGTTGATGTTTTAAATGTTAATTGCTATGGCAATGGTACAATTCATGTCACTTTACTGATATTTATCCTGTCTGTACATAAACATAGTCATATTACTGTAAATAACATAATATACTGAAGTCACTCTTACTGAGATTTACTCTGTTCATATGCTGCACTGTTACTTTTATTGTACATAATAGGTTTTTTTGGTATTTTATATTTTGTATTTTATATTTTTGCTCCACCGGAACAAAATTAGAGTCTATTTTTAAGTCTATTTTTAAATTATTTTAAGCCATTATCTATTATCTTGTTTTATTGCATGTTCCATTTTCCTGCTGTTCTTGAACTGTGCGTTGCAACACTGGAATTTCCCCACTGTGGGACTAATAAAGGCATATCTTATCTTAAATGCTGTGTTTTTCACCCCTTTTCAGGCCTCATTTTGAAAGAGAATTGGGATTGGGCCTTGATATTGGTAATTAATCCAATTTTAAAGAGATTATAATGAATTATTATTGAAAAAACTGATATACGGTGGAGGAAATGAGTATTTGATCTCTTGCTGATTTTGTAGTTTTGCCACTGACAAAGAAATGAACAGTCTATAATTTTAATGGTACATTTATTTTAACATTGACAGATGGAATATCAAAAAGAAAATCCAGAAAATAACTTTAAAGAAAATATATAAACTGATTTGCATTTCATTGAGTGAAATAAGTATTTCATCCTCTACCCAAAAAAGACTTAGGCCACGGGCTAGGACAGTCACGTGTGCACCCCCCCCACAACCCTATAAATTTGGTATCACTGGAAACCTTGGGATGTCTAGATTACAATTATAACTGGTAACAGTAAAAAAACTGGGACTTGCTATGACATATCAATAGTTTTATTGACCTACCATAAAACTCATGAAATGGCTGAATGTGAAACATGTGATTTCGCCACATGATACAAAGACTCAGTAAATCATAAATTTTTCACTTAAATAAACATATAAGGCATGAAATGAAAGCGAACTCCGTGCCAAATCATTCCCTTTTTAAATGTTATGTCTGTCTTAATTGTGTCTGAAGATATGCTTTAGTGAAGTATGACACCATATAAACAATAAATGCTCGTATGACAATACATGATGAATATGACAATAGTTCTGTTTTCATCATAATTCTACATACATTTGCCTAAACTATATGCACAACAAGAAAGCCCAATCTCTCAGCTTTGATCTCATGCCAAAAGTAATCTGGTAGGACAAATACTAGCAAAGATATCATATGTTTTACCTAGTGATCGATAAAATACTTACTACTACCCTAAGTCTTACTACCTATCTGGTTCACAGGTGATTTCCTGCCAAAAGAACTTCTAGATATTGCTCAGGAAACTGTGGTAACTGAGGACTTCAGTGAGGACCTGGATGACTTAGATTCAGATCTGGTTTGTGATATCGATGCTGACTTTGAATCATTTGTGGAAGATGAAAGTGACTGATTCAGACTGAGATGATCTATGTTACAGGTCAAAATAAATGCACAAAAAACTCATTAAAACAAAACGACCGAAAAAACATGTTCATTAGTTTTCTTTTATGTTTCAGAAAAGATAAGTAATAGAATCAGTTATTGTTTTTGACATACGTTTTGAAAGCTTGGCGAGATTGACTTTTTGTGTCAATTTATGTGTTACTGGTTATTGAGTTATTGTGGCACACTGAGACATATCAAACATTGTATATGATGGAAATGAAAGTGGTAATATTGCAAGTGTAGGTTTGTTGATACCTCGAAACATATGGCATTTCAATTTTTAAGCTGAATATGGGATCATTATGCGATCTTCAGCATTCATTTAAGTGTTTTATCGATCACTAGGTAAAACATATGATATCTTTGCTAGTATTTGTCCTACCAGATTACTTTTGGCATGAGATCAAAGCTGAGAGATTGGGCTTTCTTGTTGTGCATATAGTTTAGGCAAATGTATGTAGAATTATGATGAAAACAGAACTATTGTCATATTCATCATGTATTGTCATACGAGCATTTATTGTTTATATGGTGTCATACTTCACTAAAGCATATCTTCAGACACAATTAAGACAGACATATTAAAAAAGGGAATGATTTGGCACAGAGTTCGCTTTCATTTCATGCCTTATATGTTTATTTAAGTAAAAAATTGATGATTTACTGAGTCTTTGTATCATGTGGCAAAATCACAGGTTTCGCATTCAGCCATTTCATGAGTTTTATGGTAGGTCAATAAAACTATTGATATGTCATAGCAAGTCCCAGTTTTTTTACTGTTACCAGTTATAATTCTAATCTAGACATCCCAAGGTTTCCAGTGATACCAAATTTATAGGGTTGTGGGGGGGGTGCACACGTGACTATCCTAGCCCGTGGCCTAACTTAAACTCTTGTTTGCAGCACAGAGGTCAGATGTTTCTTGTAGTTGATGATCAGGTTTGTGCAAATATCAGAAGGAACTCTGGTCCACTCTTCTTTGCAGATCATCTCTAAATCATTAAGGTTTCATGGCTGTTGCTTGGCGACTCGGAGCTTCAGCTCCTCCATAGGTTTTCTATAGGAGGAGCTGAAGTCTGGAGACTGGCTGGGCCACTCCATGACCTTAATGTGCTTCTTCTTGAGCCACTCCTTCGTTGTCTTGGCTGTTTGTTTCGGGTCATTGTTGTGTTGGAAGACCCATCTATGACCCATTTTCGGTTTCCTGGAGGAGGGAAGGAGGTTTTCACTCAGGATTTAGGATCTAACCCTAACGGTACATGGCTCCGTCCATCCTCCCGTTGACGTGGTGAAGTTGTCCTTTGCCCTTGGCAGAAAAACACCCCCAAAGAGTAATGTTTCCACCTCCATGCTTGACGGTGGGGATGGTGTTCTTGAGGTCATAGGCAGCATTTCTCTTCCTCCAAAATTGGTGAGTTCAGTTAATGCCAAAGAGCTCGATTTTGTTCTCATCTGACCACAGCACCTTCTCCCAGTCACTCTCTAAATCATTCAGGTGTTCTTTGGCAAACTTCAGGCGGACCTGCACATGTGTCTTCTTAAGCAGGGGGACCCTGCGAGCACTGCAGGATTTTAATCTTTAATTTTAAAGTGTTCCCAATGGTTTTCTTAGTGACTGTGGTCCCAGCTGCCTTGAGATCATTGACGAGCTCTTCCTGTGTAGTTCTAGGCTGATTACTCTCTGTTCTCATGATCGTTGAAACCCCACGAGGTGAGATCTTGTGTGGAGCCCCAGACCAAGGTCATGGTCATTTTGTATTTCTTAAATTTTCGAACAATCGCATCAACAGTTTTCTCCTTAACACCCAGCTTCTTGCTTATGGTTTTGTAGCCCGTTTCAGCTTTGTGCAGGTCCACAGTCTTGTCCCTGACGTCCTTTGAAGCTCTTTGGTCTTTCCCATGTTGGACAGTTTGGAGTCTGATGGACTGATTCTGTGGACAGGCGTCTTTTATACAGGTGACTCGTTAAAACAGGATTATAATTCAGGTGATGAGTTGAGTGTCTAACTGGTCTGTGTGAGTCAGAACTCTTAATGGCTGGTAGGGGATCAAATATGTCACACAATGAAATGCAAATCATTTAATACATTTTCTTTTTGATATTCTATCTCTCATTAAATTATAGACTGTTCATTTCTTTGTCAGTGGGCAAACCTACAAAATCAGCAAGAGATCAAATACTTATTTGCTCCACTGTAAAACAGACACAAAGGAAGAATACCCATTTGAAAGCATTTGATAATGTAGACAGGTACCTGAGCTTTGAGATATCTGCGGATCTCCCTGTGGTGTCTGGAGGCTTCAGTCAAAAGGCAGAGGACTGGAGTGAGGCCTTCTTTGTAGTTGGAGCCCTGACGATCACATGAGGCATTTAGAAATATACATTTTGTTTATTCAGTACTAAATATTAGTGAGCATTAGTGATGCTTTAGTACAAACTCATTATTATGAGTTTTATTCATACTATTTAACAGCTGAATAACCCCTCACCCCTCGTGCGCCCGTACACCCCACTGCGCTCATGCCTGTATTCTGTCCATGGTCTGTTGGGTTAGGGTTAGGCACTGCTGCGTACGGGTGAGACACACACAACAGACCACGGTGAGTTGTGCAGCGCTTGTTCCTGTTGTATCTGACACATTTATTAAAGACTCAGCTCTAAAGGGGACGTATTCTCCTAGGCGACGTTGTCAATTACGTCGACGAATTGTTGCAGCTCTAAACTCAACATTGTATAGTAGCCTCCTTTGTTTAAAAATATTAATTAATATAGTTATAATGTGATTGAATAGTATTTTCTTAATAATATTGGTCATTAATTTCATTTAAAAAAATACACGCACTGAAAAAAGAATTGTTCAGGAACCTGTATCAAAAAGCAGGTATCGTTAAAGTATATACAAGTAAATATCTTAAGATGTGTGTAGAGTCCCTCAGTCGTCCAGGTAGAATCCATAGCAAAAGGAGAAATTTAATTTGTCAACTGGAGTTTATTTGGTTGAATACGTTTCGCAGCTCATCCAAGCTGCTTCTTCAGTTCTGGTCAGATGCTGGTGGACACTGCTTTATATCTGCCTGAAGGGAGGAGCTTAATTACAATGAAAATGACTCTGAGACACACATATTTATTTACAGTTTCTGTTAGTTAGATGGAAGTTAAAGAGGCTATTTTTGTCAAGAAAGAGAATCCTTCCTTGAACAGAAATTGGGGTCTCAGACATCATTTGTCTCCATCTATAACTCTATCCTCAAACCTAAATCAAAACAAACAGAGAAAACAATGGGACTAGCCAGGACATGTCCAGAGGTGTGAAAACACCATCATGGCCCTGAATGGATCTGCTAACGAGACCCCACTCCCACTCCATATTGAATAGACTCATTTGACTAACAGAAACTGTAAACAACTCCATATTGAATAGACACACCTGACTAACAGAAACTGTAAACAAATATGTGTGTCTCAGAGTCATTTTCATTGTAATTAAGCTCCTCCCTTCAGGCAGATATAAAGCAGTGTCCACCAGCATCTGACCAGAACTGAAGAAGCAGCTTGGAGGAGCTGAGAAACGTATTCGACCAAATAAACTCTGTCCAGTTGACAAATTGAATTTCTCCTTTTGCCAAGTAAATATCTTATAAGTGACAGTCAAAGGAGCCTTTTACATTGTGTAGTAATCACTTTTACATGTGAAAGAGTGAACTCTCAAACTCACTCTGTCAATGCGTTTTTCCATGAAGTCTAGAAGGACCTGCACAGCCTCCAAGTTCTTCCCATTGTAAGTGTCTGATCCTCCTTGAACAGGTAGGTCCACCAGCACATCCAGACAGGCCACTGGCAGGTTATTCAAAAGGTTCACAGCATGACTATGAGGAAAACAAACAAATATAGATTTACATCATAAAGAACAGACCAAGATATACAGTTCCTTGTATTTTAATATATTGTTACTAATATTATATAGTTTATACTGCAATTTTCAGAAAATGTACCAAAGCAACAGAAAAAAATAAAATATAATTCAAGTTCTGCTAATCTAAAACTGAAAATGTGTTTGTATTTATGGTTTTGTAGCAGCAGCAGTAGGGTGACAGTAGCTCAGTTGGTAGAGTGTTTGTCCACTGATCCAAAGGTTGGCGGTTCCAATCCTGCACTCGATATAAACATCACTGGTTGAGCAGTCACATCCACCCACCCACAGTTTGGCGGTGCAATTCCAGCTTCCACAGATGAATGCTGTCGTGAATACTGTAAGACCTTGGGCAAGACACTTTCCACCCCCCCCCAGTCTCTGTGTACACTGGTGTATAAATGGGCGAGTGGATCCTTGATGTAAAGCTCTTTGAGCCTTGAATCTGGACAAGTGCTGTATAACATTTATTAGTGTCCTGTAGTAGTAGTAGTAAAATTACAAGTAAACAAGCTAATTTCCACTGCAGTGTTTTCTATCTGAATATAATGTCTCTCTTTAGTCCTTTACGCTCATTCTTTTGAACAATAGCCTTAATCAGCGTGACGGGTCATTCAGGTCAACAGAACCATCATTCACTTTTACGCGACACTGTTTAAATTTCAAGCAGTGGCTCAGATTCCAAACATTCTTGAACTGAATTAACACTCAGTGGCAATAAGATGCTACCCCTGTAGTTTTCTGAAATGTTCCTGTGTGTCAGAAGCCCTCCCACCCACCTACTCATCACAATAAAATTAGGGTACTTTCCCCAAATCTTTCAGCCTAATGTACTATGCAACAAAAACTATTAAATATGCTTTAATATGTAAAAAGTGCAAATGTCTTGTGATGTGTTCACTGTAAGTGATCTTTTCTTTAAATAAAAATGACACCATGTGGTTATCCAGGCTCACCTGTGCACCTCTTCCGTTTTTTCCATTGTTTCAGTTTTCAACATTAACAGGTGACGGAGGAGGCCCACAATAAGTCTGAACTGCTGCTCCTCCTCCTGTGAAAAAAGTGCAATTAAATTCAAGAACGTCTGGTGCTGCAGCTGTTTGTTCACAAGAACGTCCAGTTCTGCAGGTGTTTACAAGTGTAAAACACGACAGCAGCTGTCAGACCTCACCACACGTGTTTCGAAATACCACAGGGCAATCTGGGGTTTTAAATAAACTACAGGAATAATGCAAAGATTAAAAACTTACAGTGAGACTTTCGAGTCTGCATCCACTTTAGTTCAAAAGAACAAATGACAAAATAAAGATTAAGTGTATGCATTTTGAACTGGCACTGGAAGACATCCATGTTTGCTCACAAGGATCTGAACTGAGCTGCACAGTAAACAAACTTTCCTTTGCCACAGTGCTCTGTTTTGTTTTGTTTTTTTCCGTACAGTGTAAAATAACTTATTACAAATATCTACTGAATTTATACAACAAACTCACCTCCCCATCTGGATCATTGAGTGTAAGATTAAACAGGGTTTTGAGTGCCTCCATGACCCTCTCGTTGCTCTCTCCAGGAATGGGCAAGGCCTGTGGGTCTGGGCGGCTTGCTTCATAAGGACCCGCCCAGTGAACGTCCAGTGTGTGCTCCAGCATCTTGGTGAGCAGAGTCACAGCTCCACAGTCTTTTCTGAGGCACATTCTCAGATCAGGTCGAAGCGCAGACAGCAGGAAAAGGAGGCGCAGTGTGAACAAACCCACCTCATGGTGCCACGTGTGGGCGCTGTGCAGTTTAGCACAAAGGGCAGGAGCCAGCTGCACGTCCACACTCACCTGCTGCGCTGTGGGGCTGTTGAACACCACATTGCATAGACATTTTAAGGCCTCCACCACCACCCTCTCCTCCTCCTCTGACAGACCGTCACTGAGGCTGATCTCTGCGTCCTCTCCCGCGCTCAGCCTGGCCATAGTGGTCAGCGTCAGCATCCCCTCCCTGGTTGCTACAGGCAACAGGACACGCTTGTCTCTGGACATGATGCGCAGTGTTTCCAAACACGTCCTCTGGCAGCTGTAGGGCACGTGACGTCTGAGGACTGTCAGAGCACTCTGACAAAGTTTCTGCAAAAAGAAACCATTAAAGAGATGACACACAGCACATAACCATAACCAATAGCCACCAGTGTCAGGGGCAAGAGGCACTTACAATCCGCAGGGCCTCCTCCTTCTGCTCGAACATGAAGGTGCGGTTGTTCTGAAACACAAATATGATGAACATGAGCTGCAGAAGGAGCGTGCACAGGAGCGTGCACAGGAGCGTGCACGGCGCATAAACCGGTTAAACACGTTGATAATTGATAAGTAGCATCCTTCTGGATACGCAGCTACAGAAACAAATCCATTACATTATTTCCAAATTCTTTCATATCTTAGCTAACTCGGTGTCAGGGCGGTCTACGGCGTCATTTCAATGGTATTCGATATGATTACGATACGATATGATGATATGATTCAAATGGTTGTAAACATTTAGTTTTAAGACTGTTAAACTAGCATGCTAGCGATGCTAGGCTAATGTTAGCTCCCCGTTTGTTTTTGTGGCATAAAGAGCAGATTCTGGGCTCACCTCGCGGTTGTACCGCTGCAGAAGCTCTTCGATTTCATCGTCGTTTCCTCCGTCGATCTCAGACAACATCTGACTCAAATCCATCGTGAAAAGTTCATTAAAGAGCGGATAAACGGAGAGCTTAGCTTCAGTGATGGCTGTGCTCCGGTTCCTGACTGAGCTCTGACTCCGCCTCCTCCACTGGCCGCTGCCCTTGTGCTCTTGGGCCTTCCTCTTCCTCTCAGAACCTTAAATATATAAAGTACAGTGTGTGTTGATTTATCTCCTCAGTTTATGACAGATTTACGCTCTCTGCTCGGAACACAGCGCGTCCTGCGCGTCTCTGACGCAGAAGATGACGTCACTTCCCCGTGGACGGTTTATTTTATTTATCAGAATCAGAATCAGAATCAGAAAAGCTTTTATTGCCATTGTCAGTGAACACAATTCACAGACTAGGAACTTGCTTTGGTGATAAGGTGCAACATAGAACACTGAATAATAATAATAATAATAATAATAATAATAATAATAATAATACAAGTAGAGATATCACAGTTAGAAAGGATAATAATAATAATAATAATAATAAAGTATCACTATTTGAATAAAGTAAGAGCATGCAAAAAGATTAAGATATATAATAAAAATAAAAATAGTCAAGTATATACAGAGCATCAGAACAACAGTGCAAACCGACAGTGCAAAAGAGCAAGTGACGTGACATGACTTATTTAAAGTGACTGGTGTTATAAAGTGTCCTTAGTACAGGTGTTATAAAGTGTCCTTAGTACAGGTGTTATAAGTGTTCATAAAGTGTTTATGAGTCCAACGGCAGAGGGGAAGAAACTGTTCTTATGGCGAGAGGTTCTGGTCCGTATGGACCGTAGCCTTCTGCCAGAGGGAAGTGGCTCGAATAGTCCATGTCCAGGGTGAGAGGGGTCAGCTGCTATCCGGCCTGCACGCCCCCGAGTCCTGGAGACGTACAGGTCCTGGAGAGATGGAAGGCTACAGCCGATCACCTTCTCAGCAGAGCGCACAATGCGCTGCAGTCTCTGTCTGTCCCTGGCAGTGGCCCCAGCGTACCACACAGTGATGGAGGAGGTGAGGATGGACTCAATGATGGCCGTGTAAAACTGCACCATCATCTGGGCAGGCAGCTTGGCTTTCCTCAGCTGCCGCAGGAAGTACATCCTCTGCTGGGCTTTCTTGATGAGGGAGCTGATGGTCGGCTCCCACTTGAGGTCGTGGGTGATGCAGGTGCCCAGGAAGCGGAAGGAGTCCACAGTGGTGATGGAGGAGTCTGTCAGGGTGAGGAGAGGCAGGGGGGCTGTGACTTTCCTGAAGTCCACGATCATCTCCACTGTCTTCTGGGCGTTGAGCTCCAGGTTGTTGCTGCTGCACCAGGACACCAGCCGGTCCACCTCCCTCCTTTAGGCAGACTCATCGCCGTCCGAGATGAGCCCGATGAGGGTGGTGTCATCCGCAAACTTAACCAGTTTCACGGAGTCGTGGCTGGAGGTGCAGCAGTTGGTGTACAGGGAGAAGAGCAGGGGAGAAAGTACACAGCCCTGTGGAGATCCTGTGCTTATAGTCCGAGTGTCCGAGACATTCTTCCCCAGCCGCACGCACTGCCTCCGGTCCGTCAGGAAGTCAGTGATCCACCTGCAGGTGGAGTCAGGCACGTTGAGCTGGACGAGCTTGTCCTGGAGCAGAGCAGGGAGGATGGTGTTGAATGCAGAGCTGAAGTCCACAAACAGGATCCTGGCGTAGGTTCCCGGGGAGTCCAGATGCTGAAGGATGAAGTGGAGGGCCAGGTTGATGGCGTCGTCTACAGACCGATTGGCTCTGTAGGCAAACTGCAGAGGGTCCAGGAGGGGGGAGGTGAAGGACTTGAGGTGAGGCAGAACCAGGCGCTCAAATGACTTCATGACTACAGACGTCAGCGCCACAGGCCTGTAGTCGTTAAGTCCGGTGATCCTGGGCTTCTTGGGGACGGGAACAATGGTGGACAGCTTGAAGCAGGCTGGGACACGGCATAACTCCAGGGAGATGTTAAAGATGTCCGTGAAGACAGGAGCCAGTTCTTCAGCGCAGTGTCTCAGGGTGGAAGGAGAGACACCGTCCGGACCTGGGGCTTTCCGTGGGTTTTGCCTTTTAAATGTCTTAGTCACATCCTGCTTGGAGAGTGTGAGGGCAGTGGGGGAGGAGGAGGGGTCTGAGGTGGGCTTATTAGAGCGAAGTTAACTGTTAATGTAATGTAAATAGAGTGCCTTCTCAGTTCCAGCTGCACAGGAGTGGAACTCTGTCCCTCAGAACATCAGAGAGATGAGCACCTATATTCTGTTCAAAAAACATTTAATAAACTGGTTCATAACGCATCAAACATGTCTGCATTAACAATACTAATGACTCCCCCTGACTAACCAAACTAGCACTTGTGTTTTCTCTTGAATTGGATGTGTGGAATGGCTAAGTGTCTTGTATGATGCTTGTGTTTTGCTTGTCTTTTCTGAACACTTTTGCTGACAGTGTTTGTTATATCTGTTTTTAATGTTTTTCTATAGTATATTGTAATTTTCGCTGTATAATATTTTTGCTCTTGTTTTTAGGGAGACAGGCCTGCCATCTGTCCAGGGACAACAGATGAAAAATAGCCTTTTGGCTAATTCTGGTGCATTTGCAGCAATGCTATTAATGTACACTGTCCCTGTTAAATAAACCAATAAATAAATAAATAAATGTCATTCGTTTCTATTTATTTATTTATCCTTGAAAACGATTGCGATTTTGAAGCATAAACGTTGACGAAAAGTCCCACATGGGGGTATAGAATCGACCAGCCCGGGGAAAATTTTGATAAAATGGGCATCGCGACAATGTCCGAAGTGACACGACTCAACAGCGCCCTCTAGAATCGGACCCCTATGGGGGTGGGGACAGACAAAGTTCGTCGCAGGCAAACGAAATTCGTAACAGTGACAGAGAACAATGACACAAGCCAAAAGATGAATGGAAGCATGCCGCTATGACATACAGGAAGTCGGCCATATTGGATCAAAAATACGCCGCCGTTTTTAATTGGGTGTGTGGAAAAAGATTCAAGTCCCTGGTTTTTGGTCCAAATGAGCTCAGATTTGACATGTCACATCTACAGACATAGGTTCACAAAAGTTATCAGGTTATTGGGGGGATACTCCTCACAGTTTGCCCGTAGCACGCCGGCAAATAACACCTTAATTTGCTGTTTCTTTGATGACCTCTCACGGCCACAGGCATTGGCCTAGAGAGCTCAGGCTCAAGAAATATGAAATATAATAAAAGTGAACACTACAGCGCCCCCTAGCATAGACATGAAACGTCAACATTATCAGATTTGGACCAAATTTGGGGATTAAATTCTATGCATGATTACAAGCTTCATCTCCAGATTACAAGCTTCATCTCCAGATCCCACCACATCCACTTCATTGACAATTTTAATCTCTTCTGGAACCGCCCCACTTATTTTAGACATGATGGACTTCACCTCAACAGGTTCGGCACTCAGGTTTTATCTAACAATATGATTTACTCCATTCACAATATCACACCCGATTGATGGTTCACCTCACACACGCCCCTCACTCACACCACCCCCAGTCCTCCCAGCACACAAACCACTCCCACTCCTGTTGCACACACCACTACCGCACTCAGCACTACCTCAACATCAACTGCTCCTCAACCGCTCTTTGCCCCTGTCACTCACGGTATTCCTGTTATTATCAGCAGAGAGCGGACGTATCCCAACCACAAACCCAAACCTGCCATGAACCCTCATAACCTTCAACCCCTCCAAAAATCCCAACCACAACCAACAGATAATCAGTCAAGCACAAAAATTAACATGGCCCTATGGAACGTCCGCTCTCTGCTGAATAAAACTTTTATTGTTAACGACTTGATTTTAGAAAGAGAGCTGCATTGTTTATTTCTTTGTGAAACTTGGCTGGGTACGGATGCTGAAACTGTCCTTGCAGAGGCCGCTCCTCCTGGTTTTAACTGTGCATTTTCAATAAGAAATTTTAAAAGGGGAGGGGGCACTGCATCAATTTGTTCAAACACTTTTGCCCCCAAACCTGTTTTATTTTCACATTTTACATCTTTTGAATACCATGCAGTTGTTTTTAATTCCCCTTCAATTTTATGTGTCACGATTTATAGACCCCCCCCAAAATGTCCTCTTTTTATTACGGAGTTTTCAGAGTTCTTGTCGATTTTACACAGTTCTTATAATATGATTATTTTAACCGGTGATTTTAACTTGCACATTGACAACCCCCTTGACCCTGTCTCCATTGAGTTTTTAAATATTTTAAACTGTCTTGACTTCAAACAAATGGTCAGCGGACCAACTCATGACAGAGGACACACTCTGGACCTGGTCATCACCCATGGCCTGTCCGCGAGTGTGTCCTCTGTCACTGACTTGGCTCTGTCTGACCACAGTCTTGTGCAATTTGAAGTTACTATTTTAGTCAAGCAGGAGGCCTCTGTGAGGACTGTGAGGAAGCGTCATCTGACCCCTGAAGTGGCTGCAAATTTTAAAGAGCTTTTAGACAATTGTCCTCCCCCTGTTTTACCTGCACCCTGTGATTTTATCGTTGATGCTTTTAACAGTAAAATTCGCACAGCTCTCGACACAGTTGCTCCACTTAAAACAAAGACCATACATACAAAAACAATTCCCCCCTGGAGAACCGAAGAGATAAAGAAACTTAAGCGTAAGTGCAGGGTGGCGGAGAGGAGGTGGAGGAAAAATAAAATTACTATAAATCAACAAATATTCATTGAACAACAAAAAATCTACAATACTGCAGTCAAAACTTCACGGAACAACTACTTTTCTAAAATAATCAATACTCACAAGAATAATCCCAGAACCCTTTTTACAACAATAGACAATTTAATCAACCCAGACAGCACCAAACCTTATTTTAAAGCCACAGACTCCCTTTGTGAGGCGTTTGCAGACCACTTCATGGGGAAGGTGGACACCATCAGATGGTGTCCACCTTGGTTTTACATGGTTTTAACCACATCTGGGTGTCTGCCTTCACCAGAGGAAACACTGGACAGTTTTGTCCTGGTTGATGCTGAGAGTCTTGACAAAGTTTTCTCCTCGGTGAGGCCCACCACATGTCTTTTAGATCCAGTCACTACTGAGTTTTTTAAGTCATTTTATGAAGTTTTTAGAGAGGAGCTTTTAAACATGATGAATTGCTCTCTTCAGACGGGGGTCTTCCCTGCCGCCTTTAAACAGGCGGTGGTGAGGCCCCTGCTGAAGAAGAGCAATTTAGATTTTAATGATCTTAACAATTTTAGACCGGTCTCTAACTTACCATTTTTAAGTAAAATTTTAGAAAAGTTGGCTTTTATCCAGCTCAATGATTTTATTAACTCACAGAACGTCCTGGAGAAATTTCAGTCTGGTTTTAGAGTGAACCACAGCACCGAGACAGCCCTTTTAAAGATTTTAAATGATTTTAGATTAAATTATGACTCACAGAGAGTGACAGTGTTGGTTCTACTGGATCTGAGCGCTGCCTTCGATACAGTAGACCACACTATTCTTTTAACTCGTCTTAAAAACAGCTGGGCCTCTCTGGTGCTGTTCACAGTTGGTTCACTTCTTATCTCTCAGACAGGACTTTTATGGTAAGTGTAGACACCTGCTCCTCTCAGGTTCATAAAATCACATGTGGTGTGCCCCAGGGTTCGATTTTAGGCCCAGTGCTTTTTAACCTGTACATGCTCCCTCTTGGCAGTGTCATCAGGAGACATGGAGTCAGCTTTCACAGTTACGCTGATGATACACAGTTGTACATCTCCATGTCTCCTGATGACACATGGCCAATGGACGCACTTTTTAACTGTATCACAGACATTCGATCCTGGATGGCAGAAAACTTTCTCCAGCTCAACCAGGACAAAACTGAGGTTTTAGTCATCAGTCCTGAGGCCCAGAGAGAGAAACTTTTACCCAAACTACAGTCACAGTCTTTTAATCCCTCCTCACAAGTGAGGAATCTGGGCATGATTTTTGACTCTGAGCTGACTTTTATTCCACACATTAAGAACATCACCAAAATAGGTTTTTATCATCTAAAGAACATCGCCAGAGTCCGCCCAATTCTCTCTCGGGCCAACACGGAGGTGCTCATGCATGCTTTTATCACCAGTCGCATCGACTACTGTAATGCCCTGCTCTCTGGTCTCCCCAAAAAGAGTATCTCTGGTCTACAGCTTTTACAAAATTCAGCAGCTCGTGTCCTGACGGGGACCAGGGGGCGGGAGCACATTACACCAGTTTTAAAATCACTGCATTGGCTCCCTGTGTGTTTCAGGATCGATTTTAAGGTTCTTTTAATGGTTTATAAGTGTCTTAATGGTCTTGGGCCTTCTTACCTCTCAGAGTTACTTTTACCTTATGAACCCTCGCGGCCCCTGCGCTCCTCCGGCAGCAGGCTCCTAGTTATTCCCAGAGTCAGGACACACACTCACGGCGAGGCGTCATTTCAGTTTTACGGCCCTCACCTCTGGAACTGTCTGCCGGAGGACCTCAGGGCCGCAGAGAATGTTAATGTTTTTAAGAGCAGGCTCAAGACCCACCTTTTTAGTTTAGCTTTTAGATAGCTTGTGCTCTTACTGCCTTTGGTTATAGTTATTTGTGTTTTAGTTGTATTTGTTTTAGGCCATTTTATGTTCTTGTCCATGGCCTTTGCAGTGTTTTTGGTCTTTCCAGTTTTTCCTCTGCGGGAGCCCTCTGTGCCGGGGGTGGCGCTTTGCCTGTGGCTGGCTGGGTGCTTGGTTCTGGGTGCCTGGACTGAGGTTGACTTTTTGGTCGCGCCTCGGCTGGGTGCCCGGCGCCATTGCCTGGTGGCTGCAGCTGGTGTGCTGCCCCCGGTGCGGAGGGCTTCTGTGATGGCGTTTCCATACTTACTTGCATCTGTGCATCTGTGCCCAGCCTTATGCGTGTATCTGATGGGTTTACTTGTGTGGGTGTGCTTGCGGGTGGGGGCTGGGACCGATAGTGTGTGTGTGTGTGTGTGTGTGTGTGTGTGTGTGAAATTTATTTTTATTTTTTATTTTTTGTGATTTTAACTTGTAAAGCACTTTGTGTTGCACGTGTGTATGAAAAGCGCTTTATAAATAAAGATTGATTGATTGATTGATTGAAGCAGAAAAATATATTACGAACATGGGGCATTTTTTACAGTTTGCCAGTAGGGGCGCAAGGACTCAAGGACTCCCCCAAAAAATAGTTTAAAATATCTTACACGCACATGCTTAGTCCGATCGTGCTGAAATTTAAATCAGTTACTACTCCAGTAACCCTAGTCAGAGGGGTTACATGAACAGGATGTGGGAGAAATGGTTACTTCGAAACCCACAGTCCAAGCTAACGGCCAAACAACTAGTAGCTCAGTGTTCCAACATCCACAAACGGCAGCTGCTATCACAACTAGAGATTGACGAGGTACAACACAAATGCTACGGCAAGGGGGAGCCAGGACGCCAGGTCAGAGGGGAGTTAACACCAACTCCCCAACCAGAGATTGGGTCCAAAGCCCCAATAAGTATCACGCTGAACGAGGCAGCGACTGACCTGAAAGATAAGATCATGGCCCGAATGAACACAAGGCAACCCCGAGGCTAAGTGAAGTACCAGCTGAAAGTCTCCTAGAAGATGTGAATGCAGCACTGAGAGCGATCCCTACCACAACCATCACTGAAACCAATGAGCTGATATACACTTCAGCAGCAGTGATCCTAGAGGTGCTGGCCTATAAGAGCAACCATGGGAGCCATGAGAGACAATACCCACCATGGAAAAGACGGTTAGAGGGCAAAATCAAGGAGGCGCGGAGAGAAGTGAGCCAATTGTCAGAGGCCAAGAAAGGTGCAATGAAAAAACAAGTACCCAGGAGGTACAGCCAGAGGCCCATACCTGAAGCACTCGAAACTGCCAAGCAAAGGCTGCAAGCCTTAGCCAGCCGCCTAAAGAGGTACACGCGGGAAAATGAAGCCAGACGAATAAACCGCCTCTTCGCAACACAACCTGCGAAAGTGTACGCTCAATGGCAGGGGAATAACACCAGAGCAGATCCCCCAAGGCTGGAGACTGAAAGGTACTGGAAGGGCATATGGGAGAGGGAGGCATCACATAACACCGATGCACAGTGGCTGGTGGCTCTGACCAGCAACCTCCCTGAACAAGATCCAGTCACCATCACAGTGGCAGACATTCAGGAAAGAGTCTCAGGCATGACTGACAGCACTACTCTCAGTCAGCATTGGACTGTCAGTCATGTCAGTCCATGCGTACTGGCTAAAGAAGCTCACGGCTCTCCACAAGCGCCTGGCAGCACAAATGAACCAGCTGCTAAGGGATGGGACTCACCCTGAATGGCTAACCCAAGGGCGTACGATCCTGATCCTGAAGGATCCTTCAAAGGGTACAGTCCCATCCAACTATCGGCCAATAATCTGTCTCTCCACAACATGGAAGCTCATGTCAGGCATCATTGCGGCTAAGATAAGTGGGCACATGGATCAATACATGAGCACAGCACAGAAGGGCATCGGCAAAAACACCAGAGGAGCCAAACACCAACTCCTGGTTGACCGAACAGTCACCCATGACTGCAGAACCCGTCAGACCAACCTGTGCACTGCCTGGATTGATTACAAGAAAGCCTATGACTCAATACCACACACATGGATCACTGAGTGCTTGGAGTTGTACAAGTTGGAGTTGTATCAGTCGGACTCTAAGGGCGTTCATTGCAAACTCAATGCGGTTGTGGAAGACCATCCTTGAAGCCAATGGCAAGCCAATTGCACAAGTGGCCATCAAATGTGGCATATACCAAGGAGATGCACTGTCCCCACTGCTGTTCTGCATAGGTCTGAACCCCCTCAGCCAAATCATTGACCGCACTGGCTATGGATACCGACTCAGAAACGGGGCCACCATCAGCCACCTCCTCTACATGGATGACATCAAGCTGTACACTAAGAGTGAGCGGGACATCGACTCACTGATCCACACCACCAGGATCTACAGCACAGACATTGGAATGTCATTCGGGCTCGAGAAATGTAGTAGGATGGTGACAAAGAGAGGGAAGGTAGTCCACACAGAGGGGGTCTCACTCCCAGAGGGAACAATAGCAGACATTGAGGACAGTTACATGTACCTTGGTATCCCACAAGCAAATGGCAACCTTGAAGAGGCAACAAGGAAAGCGGCTACGGCCAAATACCTGCAACAAGTAAGGCAAGTCCGAAGAAGCCAGCTCAATGGCAAGAATAAGGCACAGGCAATAAACAGCTATGCCCTGCCAGTGATCAGATACCCTGCAGGAATCATAAGCTGGCCAAAGGAGGAGATACAGACCACAGACGTTAAGACACGAAAGCTCCTGACCATGCATGGAGGGTTCCATCCCAAATCCAGCACCCTGAGACTGTACGCGAGCCGGAAGGAAGGAGGCCGAGGACTAGTGAGTGTGGGAACCACTGTCCAGGATGAAACAGTCAAAAGCCATAAGTACATCAAGGATAAGGCCCAAACAGATGATGTGCTCAGGGAATGCCTCAGACAGTGGAGGTCAGAGGAAGAGGTGCTGGAGGGACCATCATGGCAGAACAAGCCCCTACATGGGGCATACCACCGAAACATAACTGAAGTGGCTGATATCAAGAAATCCTACCAATGGCTGGAGAGGGCTGGTCAGAAGGACAGCACAGAGGCCCTCATCCTGGCTGCACAGGAGCAGGCCTTGAGCACCCGAGCAATAGAGGCCCAGATCTACCACACCAGACAAGACCCAAGGTGTAGGTTGTGCAAAGAGGCTCCTGAGACAGTCCAGCACATAACTGCAGGGTGTAAGATGCTGGCAGGGAAAGCATACATGGAGCGACACAACCAAGTGGCGGGCATAGTGTACAGAAACATCTGTGCAGAGTACGGGCTGGAGACCCCAAGGTCAAGGTGGGGAACTCCCCCAAAGGTTGTGGAGAATGAGCGTGCCAAGGTCCTGTGGGACTTCCAGATACAGACTGACAGAATGGTGATGGCGAACCAACCAGACATAGTGGTGGTGGATAAGCAACAGAACAAAGCCGTGGTGGTGGACATTGCAATACCAAGCGATGGTAATATCAGGAAAAAGGAACACGAGAAACTAGAGAAATACCAGGGGCTCAAGGAAGAGCTGGAGAAGGCCTGGAAGGTGAAGGCATCAGTGGTGCCCGTGGTGATCGGAGCACTCGGGGCTGTAACCCCCAAACTGGAGGAGTGGCTCAAGCAGATACCAGCCTCTGGTAGAGGGCCCGAGCTGGATGAGGGTGAGAGAGACCAACCACCGTGGAAGGTGAGGAACACATTATTTTATATATATATATATATATATATATATATATATATATATATATATATATATATATATATATATATATATATGCCGAAAAATTCAATAAAATATGTGTTGCATAACTGGACATAAAAAAATGGCACAACAGCGCTACCTACAAAAGTCAAAATACATCGCGCCTATGGGAGCTGTCCCGACGTAAAGTTTGTCGTAGAGACACACACGGTTGTCATGTGAAGACAAACAAAAAATATTATTATGGCCACGCGCCCTGACAAACCAGAAGTCGGCCATCTTGGATTAAAATTTTCAAAATGCTGAGCCAGTATTTTCACTGACATTGCATTTTAACGCACTTCTCTGAAGGCTTCACCGACAGGGCTGAAACTCACCGTACATCATCTACAGAAGTGGGGCATCAAATTTAGCCAATTTATTTTGATAACTGTCACGGTTTACATGTGGCAAAGCTGCAAATTTAATTTAGAATTTTGGAAATTTTCAAATGTCAAAATTTTGTCCCATTCGTACATACAAAGTCCAATTTGGCTCAAATTTGAATCACTTGTAAAATTTTCTGGCCAAAACCTACTAATTGTGACATAAACAAAATTGAACACAGCACACAGAACACAGCAAAAATGTGTATGGAGGGTCAAAATGTTACTTTTTCTAAAATGTACGAAATTTTGCAGAAAATTACTTTGGGTCATCTCAATAAAAAAAGTCTATGTAAACCATATGGTATTTTTAACCCTGTTGCCATGTCGATGCACGAAAGTGCCAATGCTATCCTAATGGCAAAATTTCAAAATGTTCTTTTTCATTTCATTTCAAAATTATAAAACTACATATTAGTTTAATTGAAGAACGTGACATATGGCACAGTGATTCTTCAGGTCGCCCCGATCCAAAATGTCCAGGGTGTCAAAATTGTATTTTGCACGGTGCTGCTATGGCGATGTCCCAAAGTGCCCATGTCTGTCTATGTTAGCACAACAGAATCTCCAGTGTGTGGGTTGAGTTTGTGTGTTTAGTGACAAGTACAGCCCAAATAAGACATAAATATGTAACACAGAAACAAGTGGCGCGTCAGCACCACCCTGAGGGAGTGGCGGGTCGGCCGAGTACGAAGCGTAGCCCGCAAGGGCCATTCAATGCCACTTGTGGTTCAAATTATTATTATTATTATTATTATTGTTTTTTTTTAGGCCAGAGCGCCAGAATCTGGCAAAGGGCCTATTAGTATCGCTAAGCGATGCTCCTGGTGGGCGGGAAGTGAAATGACGTGACTCGGTCGTAGTGACCAGGGACCCTCGCCATGACGTAGGAATGCACCAGAGCTTTCTGAAAATATATAGTTTGAAAGCGGAAAAAGCAGAACATTGTTCTCGTATCAGAATATTATTCTTTCTTTCTTTCTTTTTTTTTCTTTTTTTTTTCCTAACCAACTCACCCATTTTTTACCCAGTGAACATTGGCGAAAAGTCCTGAAATTTTGCCGACTGTTAAAACTTGTGCTTCTCTAACTTTTGGGTATTTCCATTTTCTGAAAATAAATAAAATGCCTCATCAGCGCCCCCAAACGCACAAAAATTGCATTAGGGTATACGAATGAGGGCAAAAAAAATTGGAATGTAGAATCATAAAATTTGACACAGAAGTAGATCATGACAAGACAAGGAAAAAATATTACACCAGCGCTGTCCGCTGCACCAGGGGTCAATTTTGGATTAAAATTTGCTAAGCATGAGTCAGCATTTTTGGTAAACTTCATATTTTCACGAACTCCTCCGAGTGCGTTCACCTGAACGAGCTCAAATTTGGTTCACATTATCTCAAGGGGTGGGACATCAAAAGTTATCAAAATTTTTCACACATGTCTTACGGTCTCTGAGCAGGGAAGCAACAAAATTGTCCAGAATTTCCGAAAAAAGGAACACCAAAAGGAATGTGAAAAGGAAACATCAGGGAGACTCACCAGAACACAAAAAGACAAAGCATTGCAGGAAAACCTAAAATCCGCCATATCAGACCACTGTAAAAGAAATAACCACATTATGGATTGGGACGGGGCACGGGTCATCGGATCGGAAAACAACAAGTTCAAACGCTGGATCAGGGAAGCCATTGAAATCAAGAAATGAGGCACGGACAGAATTAACCGTGATGACGGAGCGTTCCTCCTTTCACACACCTGGGACACCCTCCTCCAGAGACCACCAGGCGACGGGAGGCGTGGTCAGTCTGAGCGACCTGCCAGGTCAATCAGGCTGACCACGCCTACAGGAAGTAACAACAGCTGATATACGACACGTCACCACCAACACCGGTGACAGTTCTGAAGATGGCTCGCAGCTAGCAGCCGAAACATGTCAACAAGGTAAATACAAGTTACTGTATTGTCTTTTAAAAGAACCTAAGAAGTTTAAAGTACATAAGAAGACAAAATGAACATTTTCGGTTTATACAAAATTTGGTACGCACATTTGGGACATGGTCTCGATTACAAAACTCAATGACGTCCACATCCCATTTACATTGTGTTGCCATGGCGACAAGCCAAAAATCTGTCCTTGCCAGTAGGAGGTCCTTACACAAACTTTGGTGTAGCCAAACCAAATTTGGTAGCCAGATACACCATGGCAATAGAAACAAAAATGTATATTGTCACAACGCACCTTTACAAACCAGAAGTCCGCCATCTTGGATTTTTTATGTTTTTTTTAAATAAACACACGCAAAAATTTTGAAAAATGGCAGGTTAAGGTTAGGGTTGGGGCTATGGTTAGGGTTACGAGTAGGTTTTTTTTTTTTTTTTATTATCCTGTATTTATCCCTGTGGGGAAATTATCCTATGCATTAACCGTCCTTATTCAGGAGCAGTGGGCAGCCGATCTTTCAGGGGCCCAGGGACCATCTCCATGATCTTATAGCTCGGCTTGTCAGGGCCTCAGCTGGAGGATTTTTACCTATAGTGCATGTTTTTTGGGTTGATGGGGGAAACCGGAGTGCCCGGAGGAAACCCACCCAGACACGGGGAGAACATGCAAACTCCACACAGAAAGGCCTGGGTGACCCAGGGATTGAACCCGGAACCTTTTTGCTGTGAGGTGTGAGTGCTAGCCACTCAGCCACCGTGGCCACCGTGGTATAAGCTTAGGGTTACGTTTAGGGTTAGGCCTAGCGTTAGAGTTGGGTCTTGGGGTTAGTCACGGTTGGGGTTTACGATTATTAGGGTAAGTGTGTGGTGCGGCGTTTGCGGAGCATGGCATTTGCAGGGCACGGCATAGGCGCACATGAGTGCTGGTCATTGCCACTTGCAGCTATATTTATTATTATTATGATGATGATGATGATGATTATTATTATTATTATTATTATTATTATACATCACATTCTTAATCCATAGGGTTTAATATGACGTCGGTCCTTTGCAGCTGTAACAGCTTCAACTCTTCTGGGAAGGTCCACAAGGTTTTGGAGTGTGTTTATGGGAATTTTGGACCACTCTTCCAGAAGCACATTTGAGAGGTCACACACTGATGTTGGACGAGAAGGCCTGGCTCTGTCTCCGCTCTAATTCTTCCCAAAGGTGTTCTATCGGGTTGAGATCAGGACTCTGTTCAGGCCAGTCAAGTTCATCCACACCAAACTCTCTCATCCAGGTCTTTATGGACATTGCTTTGTGCACTGGCGCACAGTCATGTTGAAGAGGAAGGGCCCATCTCCAAACTGTTCCCACAAAGTTGGGAACATGGAATTGTCCAAAATCTCTTGGTGCTGAAGCATTCAGAGTTCCTTTCAGAAATTTCACGACTGGACTTGTTGCATAGATTCATCCTATCACAGTACCACGCTGGAATTCACTGAGCTCCTGAGAGTGACCCATTCTTTCACAAATGTTTGTAGAAACAGTCTGCAGGCCCAGGGGTTTGATTTTATACACCTGTGACCATGGAAGTGACTGGAACACCTGATTTCGATTATTTAGATGACTGAGTGAATACTTTTGGCAATACAGTGCAGGGATGGAGAAACTAGAGAAATCCCAGGGGCTCAGAGAAGATGGTCATGGTCACGCAGAAGCTCTGGAGAATCTGCGTTTCCAAATTAAAAAGGAATGCGTGACATTGGTGAGATCTCAGGTTTATTGTAATAAATAAAATTAGGGCACATCTAAAAGCTTTTACCTTAAAAGAAAGTAGATATACAGATTATAATGGAAACAACACTGGACCAGTCTGGATTTTCTTCCATCTCACACATCAATTTAACACTCCAAAAAGACAGTTTTATTTACAAAAAGTTACAAGACTTCATCATACTGTACATATGTATAATTTTCTTCCTTCCTTTCTTTCTTTTTTTTTTTTTTTTTTACAAATACCCATAGGGTAATAGGTCCTCAAATTTGAATGCATTGTAAAAACACACAACCCTAGGTTAGTGCATCTTTCACTAGCCATAAAAACATGTTACAAACGTACACAAAATACATACTATATATGTATATACTGTTATAGTTATATATATTTATATAAACAAAACGACAGTGATGACATCATACAGTCACATAGAAAACAATACAACCCCATGAGCGCTCTGCTGAGGGACAGTGTGAACTACATTAAGGCAGATTAAGAGTGCACAGGTCTACATGGGACGACCACAGACCGCAGCCCCGACCACAGACCGCAGCCCTGACCGCAGACCCGACCACAGACCGCAGCCCCGACCACAGACCGCAGCCCCGACCACAGACCGCAGCCCTGACCGCAGACCTGACCACAGACCGCAGCCCCGACCACAGACTGCAGCCCCGACCACAGACCGCAGCCCCGACCACAGACCGCAGCCCTGACCGCAGACCTGACCACAGACCTGACCACAGACCGCAGCCTTGACCACAGACCGCAGCCCTGACCACAGACCGCAGCCCCGACCACAGACCGCAGTCCCGACCAGAGACCGTAGCCCCGACCACAGACCGCAGCCCCGACCACAGACCGCAGCCCTGACCACAGACGGCAACCCCGACCAGAGACCGCAGCCCCAACCACAGACCGCAGCCCTGACCACAGACCGCAGCCGCGACCACAGACCGCAGCCCTGACCAGAGACCGCAGCCCTGACCATAGCCCTGACCACAGACCGCAGCCGCGACCACAGATCGCAGCCCTGACCACAGACCATAGCCCTGACCACAGCTCTGACCACAGACCGCAGCCCCGACCACAGACCACAGTTCTGACCACAGACCGCAGCCCCGACCACAGACCGCAGCCCTGACCAGAGACTGCAGCCCCGACCACAGCCCCGACCACAGACTGCAGCCCTGACCACAGCCCTGACCACAGACCGCAGCCGCAACCACAGACCGCAGCCCTGACCACAGACCGCAATCCTGACCACAGACTGCAGCCCTGACCACAGACCATAGCCCTGACCACAGACCGCAGCCCCGACCACAGACTGCAGCCCTGACCACAGACCACAGCTCTGACCACAGACCATAGCTCTGACCACAGACCGCAGCCCTGACCACAGCCCGGACCACAGACTGCAGCTCTGACCGCAGCCCCGACCACAGACCAGAGCGCAGATACTCAAAGGCACATCTCGGCAGCAGCATGGCACTCTCTAAATGCTTTTGCTGCAGGTTTGGACAATCTTTATCATTTATTTAATTGGTACAAAAACAATTAAATATTTTTCTTTATTTCATCTTTTCCTGATACACCATGTGCTTGTGTCCACCACACTCCTCCTTCACTCTTCTTTACTCTTCTTCTGCTGAAATCCAGGGGTCATTTGGCCCAGCGGTCATGTGGACCAGCGGTCATTTGGCCCAGCCGGTCGTGGCCTCTCCATTAATGTAGGCAAAGCCTGGGAAGTGTTGTGCGTGCTCATATTCAGTGTTCCTGCGTGATCCAATGGAAGAGTACATGTCTCCAGACGCAGTGTAGCGAGAAGAATGCATAGGTGGGCTGGAGTAACAGCTGTTGACTGGAGACACATCTGGCCACCGGGGGGCAACAGGTGCTGGGTGCAAACGAGGGGTACTGCCCATTAGACAGGGTTCCATCCTGGACATCTGCCCATTGAGCTGGTACTGAAAACACATGAGAGAGTTAAACACTGGTTTACAAATGAACATCTCAAAATGCAGTATTAGCATAAAGCATTAGCAGTATGAGCTAACCTCCATTCTTTCATTAAGACTTAAGATTGTGTACACTCTGTGGTACACAGACAGTACTTTTCCTGTCACTGGAAATTATGGCGTTAAATTACTCTGTATAAAGTCTAGTTATAGTTTCAATAGACCGTGGTCATTGTGTTAGCTAAAATACTGTGGACAGTTTCAGCTGTATTAGAGACTTCCTCCTCACACAAAGCAGCAGCATTGTGCAGATTTTAGCACAGACCAAAAAGAGAGAAATTACGAGCCCGTTCCTTTTTGGCACTAAATTTAAACACAGGCAAATTCATTATCAGGATCACGCCATGGAAATAGACGGTCAGAGCAGGTCACACTCGGCTGCTTCCAGTTCACAGCAGAAAAGAGACCATTGAATGACAACACTTAATGAATCGGCCTCCAGCCTTCCGAAATGAAGAGTTTTGATATTTTACACACACACACACACACACACACACACACACACACACACACACACACACATATATATATAGAGAGAGAGCGAGAGAGAGAGAGAGAGTCGTCAAGGTCTATACACTAAACTCATTTAAGAGCAACTTCCCCTTAGAAAATATATATTTTTGTAGTTAAGAGGTTTTAAATAAAATACTTTTGCCAGTTTAAGAGCACTGACCTGTGCAGAGGAGCGGTGGTAGGCGGAGTAGTGCAGAGGAGTGCCGATTGCAGACTCATGCCCCAGACTCGTGTACTGGCCCTGAAGTGCGTGAGGGTGCTGGTTTGTATAGCCTCCATAGTTGTAACTCCCAGTATACCTACACAATCCATTATTCAGCCTTGCATTTGTTAACAGACGTGCATGTGTTTATAACCGTATTCTTACCCATGCTCCTCTCTGTAGACTGGCACTCGGTGGGCAGAGGATGGGGGCGGGGCTGGAGCACTGCTCCTCATACAGGACAGCTGATGTCCTGCTTCTGCAGACGAGGCTCCTGCAGTAGTCACTGTGTAGGTAAGGGACCAGGTATATGACTGAACAGCGCCTGGCAGACACATATGTAGACACAGAGGAGACCGTGTGGTAGCAGCACAGCTACGGTTGGCGTTCTGTGTGATGGGCACAGCCTCACCTGTGGTCGTGGGTACACCTGGGTACTCAGGAGAGGGGGAGCCAGCAGAGGACACGCCCACAGAATGGACTGAGCGAGCGGGGGAGTACGAGCCTGGAGAAGGAGGGGGCGGGGTGGTCTCGGTGAGGGAGAAGTCCTCCTCTGAAAGTGAAAGTGACATTACTTTAGAATAATAAACAGTAGCAATGTTCAGTTACCTGCGTTCAAGTTTATTAGTATAGCATAATTAGTACACAAAGTAATTCAAAGTGCTTTACAGAATAGGAGATGTTAAAATCACAAAACAAACAAATCAAAACATAAAGAATCATCATAAAAGTGAGTGCAGAATAAAGCCCTCTCAGTCATATGAGGCGAAACGGAAGCGTTTTGAGCCTGGATTTAAAGTCAGAGCAGAGACTAGAACAGAGAAACTAGAACTAAACCAGGACTATATAGAACTAAACCAGGACTACAGCAGAACTAAACCAGGACTACAGCAGGACTAAACTAGGACTACAGCAGGAGGTCCCTGGTCAGACTGCAAAAGTTGCACAACTGCACAACTTTTGTTGCACAACTTTTGCACAACAGAGCTGCTTTAAAGTCTATTCTCTGAGCCCCAGAGACCTGAGCCAGAAACACTTGAGCCCCAGAGATCTGAGACCCAAAGACCTGAGCCACAAAGACCTGAGCCACAGAGACCTGACACCTGAGCACAGGACTTATGTGCTTGTACTTCTTGGTTTGAGTCAGGACCTGAGCTGAAGCGTTCTGGATGTTCTGCAGTTGTCTCACAGTGAGAGGCCGTTACAGGAGTCTAACCTACTGGAGACAAACGCATGGACAAGTCTCTCCAAGTCTGCTTTGGACAGTATACCTTTGATTTTTGACATATTTATGGTAAAAGCTGCAGATGTTATTGATTTGATGTGTAAAGTTCAGGTCTGAGTCCATTGTTATGCCCTGATTTTTCTATAAAAAATTTTAACCCCAGGATCATGTAGAGCTGGTTAATATGAACACTTTAAGACCAGAATGACAAGGCTCACAGCAGCAGGTACACACTGATCTGTCTCTGTGTTAGTGAGAGAGTAAGTCCACTGGTCTTTAGTGCAGATGTTTCACTGCAGCAGGGGATCTGTGGTAGGACACATTATTGCTGTGTATTAACTGGCCTGTAGGGGGCAGCATGTAGAGACTGAACAAAAGTGGTCCCAAAATCCACCCCTGGGGCACCTCACAGGTCAGAACCATGTGATCTGTTGTTCCCTCCTCAAAAACAGTTTTGTTTCATTCACATGTTTGAGGAACTCTTTATTATTAGTCTGTCTACATCTCCAAAGCTCCAAACGCTCTCTTCCACCTTGTGATGTCATGAAGTGGTAGTTTTCAAGTTAACAGTTTCTTTTACCTTAAGTTCAATAGAGATTGGGCTGAAATTATCTGATGATTCTGATGAAAGTGTATGGAGTTTAAAAACACACTGGAGTGCTGTCTGAATTAACACATGACATCATAAGTTGGAACAGAGTGTTTTCAGTTTAAGAGAAGAACTCGTGCTAAATCTGCAGGGCTTGTGTGTTAAACATGTGTGAATGAAACAAAACACAACTCCAGGTGTTTGATGAGGAGGAAACGACATTAGAACAGAGCAGAAAACAGAGTCATATGGGCCCTGATGTGAGTAATCAAAAAGACCATGATCAGAATGACATGAGTTTGCTGTTTACGTTTGAATAGTCTTATAACTGTGGATGTCACTGCAGCCAGGGAGGTCCAAAAATCTGAAGTCTCCATGTTAAACCTAACATTTGCAGTGACAGTATTGTTCACCATGTTCCATGTGTGTTAGGACTGACCTGTGGCGCCGCCCTTCATGGCCCTCATGAGGTCATTGGCTCGCTCCTGACAGTGCAGAGACTCCATCAGATAAAGCACGTAATCGTCAAACATGAGGTGGATCAAATGGAAGGACCCTGTGAAAAATACAGCATGTTTGATATTGTTTTACAAGCATCTTCTGTGGCCTATAGGCTTATGTGGACAGGAGATTTAAGCATGAAAAAAGGTGAAGAGTGGGAAGAGACACTAGGCATGCTGGAGCCGGAACAAAACCAGGGAGAGGGAGGGGGCGGAGCGGTCAGGGCAAGTCCACCTGTTTGCTATAGTAATATATGGACAGTTATAGTATTTCTATATTTTATATTTCATTCTTTTCATTTATCATATTAATAAACTCCAAAAATGTACTAAGTTGTTTTTAGAGATGGGTGATATACAGCTCCGGTATCAGTATCGGTATCAGCCAATAATATTCAATACTAATATTTGATAATGGTCTTTTTTGTGCAGCCTGATTTTCTGTGTGCTCTTCTATTTCCATTTTTACTAATGAGTAAAAAAGTGATTATATAGCTCTAGGTTAGACAAACAGGTAACAAATTAAAATAAATACATGTTGTTAGGGTTAGGGTTAGGGTTAGGGTTAAGTGAAAAGTTAATTTGGGATTTTTTCAACTTAAGATAAATGTGTGGGCCTCTCTATGGATCGGTAAATATCAGTAAAAATTGCTGATCAGCCTCAGCTGCAGAACAAATATTGGATATTGTATCAGCTCAAAAAACATATTGGCCATAGATTTTTAAAATTAAAATATTATTAAATTTCATCTTTTCAAATCTGAAACCACGGGAGAGAAATACTGTCCTGGACCACCAGAGCATTGTGCTGTTCTCTACGAACTTGCAAACATGCTATTTTAAATGTTTAGATTCACATCCAAGTATGCCCCATAGTTTGGCACACATAAGTGAAATGTGCCCGACGATGTGCCCCCGAGGTCACACAGCTGAGAGGGCCCTGGCACAGATGTGTGATTGTGCTGGTGACTGCTGCTGCTGTCTGCATTATAATCACTCTGGACTATTCAGGGAGTGGGAGCTTTACTGAACGCTCACAAAACGGAAAAGATAGACTAATACATCGGGAGGGGGAGGAGAGCTTTTGTTAATTAGCTGCTTTATCAAAATCCTGCAGCCATCTATGTCTGTGATAGTTACGGATGAGGCCAAAAGAGGCGGCAAAGCAAGAGAAGCTTTTATTTTACAACTTTGTATTTTAAACTAAACTCAAACAGAAAACTAATAAAGTAAGACAGATTTTCTTGCAGTTGCCACGGTGACCACCTTAAACTGTAGAAAAAGAGGTGGTGGGACATGAAGGGGCAAAGGTCATAGAAACTGCAATAACACATATATTTTTAGTAATTATCAGTTGCAACTACAGATTGTCTAACCAAGTGGACTAAGGGAGTGTGATGTCTCCCACAGCATTCCAGTCAAATGAAGCTCACAAGGCTAGCAGTTACAGGAGCGAATTTGGAGTCGTGTTCCATATAAGGAATAGAAATTTATTTACAGACAAAATAGTGAAATGAAAACCCCAGGATAATGTGGAGCAGCTTAACACAAACATTTTAGGGCCAAAATGGCGATTCTGACCACAGCAGTTACAGAGAAAGGAGCCACAGCTCTTGAAAAGAAAATGAATTGTATGGAGCTGGAAGTGACTATGTTCACTTCCTGTTTGGAAGGCGATGGCTAGCGGCATGCCCAAAGTATGCCCAAAACATCTTGATTTATTTGCAAGAAGAATATATATTATCACTTTTTCTATGTTAATCTCATTTTATCCAGTTTATGTGGAATCAATGAAAAAGTGTGACATTGTTTAAATAAGGGGATGAGGGACAGGTGGACACTATCTGTAATTACTCTGATAAGAATTATGAACAGAATCATGGTTTATGTTTTAATAATAAGATTCTGTTTAAAGTTCACATTTTAAACGCATCCAGAAGAATTCACAAAAAGACTGACTCCACTTCAAGAATCGCATTTCAGAACATGTTTGAAGAACAGTTCAAACTGAGATGGGTGATTAATCTTGCACCCCAAGTGGTCACGCCAGCCACAGCAGGAGCTTTATGCAGATATTGTAGAATGTTCCATAGTTTATTTGGTTAGTTCTTTGATTGTATTGGTTTCAGTAATAATTGTATTAGCGTCTCACCAAAGCTGGGGGCGCTGTGGAGGGTCATATCTCGAATTACTCTGGTTCCAAAACATGACCACATCAGCAGGAACTGTTGCGCCACCTTCTTCAAGCAGCCGGGCCTCTTCAATGCCACCTAGAGAGAGCATTTCCATGAGAAAAGAGGGGGAGGGTGGGGGTCCGGTGGGGGGCCCATGGGGGGCCAGGGTAGCTTTAACCCCTCGGTCCACACTGAGGCTTAACCCTCACCAACCAAAAACATGTCAACAAGTCAACTATTTAATTTGCCCCGGACACGCCCTCCTATTGAACCATTGACAGAGCAGTCCAAGGTGTTGCCACGACGACCGAATTTTACAAGCCCATATCTGGAACATAATGGACGCAAATGGGAAGCTTGAAGACATCATTAACTGTGAGGATTGCCTCCATAACAGAGGAGGGGCTGTGAGATACAGGTGTCCCTTTGGAAAAATAAATAAATAAAAATACTTATACCAAATACTAAAGGTTCATTTTCTACAATTTAAGTTCATAATTTCAGATGAAAGGCATGGGCCTATATAATTCTATGGGAGATTTACTGTTTTGAAAACTGAAATTCCACAAATGTTGAACCTTCTCATGGTTTGATAGTGATTGGCTCCACAAACCTGCTGACTTTGCTATTTTATCATCCATATTATTGACAGCAAAGATGCTTTTTGAGACTATTCTTTTTCATGCACTTTTTGAAGCTATTATACAATATATACAGAGTTTTTGTTTCATGTGAATAGGCCCAGTTAGTACAGAGGTATTAACAAAAACATGTCAAAGTCTGATCGGTTCTCCAGCTCAATTTGGAACTTTTCATGGGTTTAACTTCCTGTTTATAGGGTTGGGGTTAGTTTATAGCTGCCATTTGGAGGACTTTTTTACAAATCAGTCAAGATATAATATTTTGATCTGAATCGGTGTTGGATTTGGTTATGATGAACTCACCTCTGGGTTTTAGTTTCCTGTTAAAAGGCACAATGTTGTGAGAATGTTGTTGTGACCATTTATCAAACACTGGACACTGCACTGACCTTAACAACGCAGCGGTCCACCATGGAGTCTAGCCAGTCTATGTACGCCTCAATGGGAGACTGCTCTTCCAGCAAACGATCAAACTCCTGATACACTGTAAGAATACAAAAAGAGCAATTAAAGCACAGACAAAAACTATAGAAGGTTATAAAAACCCCAGTGATTCAATGGCAGTTAGCTAAATGCATTTGCATCTCTGACCCCACAGGACCATCTCTGACCCTACAGGACCATCTCTGACCCCACAGGACCATCTCTGACCCTGTAGGACCATCTCTGACCCTACAGGACCATCTCTGACCTTGCAGGACCATCTCTGACCCCACAGGACCATCTCTGACCCCACAGGACCATCTCTGACCCTGTAGGACCATCTCTGACCCTACAGGACCATCTCTGACCTTGCAGGACCATCTCTGACCCCACAGGACCATCTCTGACCTTGCAGGACCATCTCTGACCCCACAGGACCATCTCTGACCCCACAGGACCCCTGCAAATGAGTGAATAGGAGGTGCTCCACAGGGGGTAGCTCCTCTTGTTTAACCTTTTGGTCTCCAGCATTTAGAGTGGACTCTGGTCGTGGGAATAATAGTTCTTTACTGTTGTGTGTGACTGAGCTCTGTAGGCATCTGTGAGCTCATGATGGAGGCGTCATTCACTTTGGAGCAAAATGAAATCTTGAATATCGTGAAGCATTTACACAGCAGCTGAAGTTTTCACTTTCAGAGCAAAACGTAAAACTATAAGATAAGATAAGATAATCCTTTATTTGTCCCACAATGGGGAAATTTCAGTGTCACAACACAAGTTTCAGAAACAGTAGGAAAATAAGAGCATCAAAATCAAGATAAATAATAACTTAAACTATCTAACTATCTAGTATCTGCTATTACTACTACTGACAGGTGTTTTAGTGCTCAAATTCCTTTAAAAAAAACATGCATTCTCACTGTGAGCGGGGTCGCCTCTCCACAGAACTGACCAGTTACTTCGATTGGTGTCTCCATGGAGATAGATAATTAGTTTAATGCCATACAGTGGAAAATTCTACGCAAAGCTTTTACATCTGTCTGGAGGCGAGCAGGTGGCCAACCAACCAAAAATGCTACATGGAGCATCTTTAAGTTTTAGCTCTAGCTTCAGTTTAACTGTGTGTGTGTATGTGTGTGTATGTCTGTGTGTGTGTGTTTGTGTACGAGATGATTGGCCTGTAGAATGTGTGATGTCATCTGAAACAGAAGGACTGATCCTTTGCAGCTGATGTCATTAACATTCCTTGGGAGTGTGATGCTAACTGTAGGCACTGCTCTATCTGAGGACTTGTGAGACTTTAATCTGAGTGTTATTTTAATCTGACCATAAAGAACTGATTTATCTGATTTAACTCCAACAGGTGAGTTGATTTGTGTTGTTAAATAAGTCCCTCTGAAATAACATTAGGGTTATTTTCAGACGTGTCTTTCCTGTGTAGATTCAAACGTACAGTGAATAATGAGCAGCCTGTGCTCGTCCTGGGAGTCCTCCATCGTGTAGAGCGTCTGCTTCGTGATGCTGCTCAGGTCCACGTTCCTCCAGTCCTCCAACATCTGAAACGTGATGTCCGCACTGTTTATCACTGTCCGGGACGCCTGGAAACAGATAATCTACAATATTACAACACACCAACACCATCTCTCTTATTCTCTTATCAGCGTGAGCTTAGAGGGGTTTTATTAAAATTTCAGGCCGAGATAGCACCTGGCATAGGTGATTCAGTGATGTTTGCCGCTTTAAGATCTGCGAAAACCTCCTGGACACTGAAAAAGAACAAATAAGTGGTAATCATTGGGGAAAGCATATATAAATATATGAAAAAGTATATAAAGTATATAAATAAAGTGTGTGTGTGTGTGTGTGTGTGTGTGTGTGTGTGTATACACACACACACACACACACACACACACATTATTAAACAAGCTTACATTCAAATTTAATATTCCTCAGGTTTTCAGGGAGGTCGTGAAGTGCGATTTTAAGCCACTCGTCAAGTTGTTTGGCAAATTTCCGTATAACCTGAGTCAAACTAAAACAAAAAAATATATGAAATTAAAATAATATATGAAAACATCTCTGACTTTAAATATTTAAAAATACAATGAAATGATAAATCTATAATAAGATGATTTACCAATATGCATTCATTTAAATTAAAGTTAAAATCATTAAAATTAAAATCATTGTTTCTGATTTAAATATTGTACATGAATGGCAAAATGTCTTTTGCATAAACCTTTAAAAAAGATACTATTTTAAAACATTTTTGGTTTCATCATTATTTGGTATAAACAGATCACATACAATAACAGCAAAGTATTGGTTTTGGTAACTTCATGATGGGTGATGGGTAATTCATGAAGGGGTGTGTCAGGGTGGCACCTGTCGGGCAGAGCTTGGAGCACAGTGGGCATGAGCACTCCAGAAATGGCCTTGTACAAAATGGAGTCACAGACGCCCACGATGTTGACCACAGTGGGTGACCCCAGCACGGGCAGCATGTGCGGGGGCATGCCCTGCCAAAAGTGCAGCAGAAAACTCTGGACCTGCACAAAATAAACAAGAAGTTCAACACTGAGGTTTAACACTGAGGTTTAACACTGAGGTTCAACACTGAGGTTCAACACTGAGGTTCAACACTGAGGTTTAACACTGAAGGTTTACAAACAGGCTTTTTATTTTAAAGGTCCACTGTGTAACATTTTTGGTTTAAGGGGCCATATTGTTCTATTCTCTGACCTGCTCTAATGTCGTTTCCTCCTCATCAGACCTGGAGTTGTGTTTTGTTTCATACACATGTTTAACACACAAACCAGATTTAACACGAGTTCTTCTCTCAAACTGAAAACACTCTGTTCCACCTTGTGATGTCATCATGTGGTGATACAGGAAGTGCTCCACTGTGTTTTTAAACTCCACACACCTTCACTAGAATCATTTGGATCATTTCAGCCCTGGAATCACCAATCTCTACTGAACTAAAGGTAAAAGGAGCTGTTAATTTGACTTTGTGACATCACAAGGTGGAACAGAGTATTTTGAGCTTTGGAGATAGACAGACTAATAATAAAGAGTTCCTCAAACATGTGTGAATGAAACAAAACACAACTCCGGCTCTGTTTTTTTAGGAGGTAACAGCATTAGAACATGACTTGAAGCTCACAAGAGTCAGTTTTGTGTAATACAGGACCTTTAATAATTGTCATTCTGTTCTGTTGTATGCAGTGTTGAAGTAGTGTGGTTCATTGTGTCATGGAAAGTGTCTAAAAGCTCATATTTTCATGTTCTGTTTAACTTGTCTCCACTGAGATATTACTGGTTTTCCTGGAATGTTCATGGCATTAAACTCTGTCTTTCTGGAAGCACCAGGTGATACCCAGGCCTAACCCTAAGTCTAAGCCTAAACCAAACCACAGGTTTACCACAAACCTTTAAGAGAGTTGGAATTATATTTCGTGTTATGATCTCTTCACACAAAAATGTAAATAAAAATCTTGCCTCATCAAAATTGGCTCTGATGACAGTGTCCAGTATCCTCTGACAGTGCGTTCTGTACATCATGATGAAGGTGGACACCTGTGGAGAACACAACACTGAGATGTTTAAAGAGCTAAAAACATCGTACCACTGACTGTCCATGGTGGGAAACTGAAACATATTACAAAAACAAGAGAATAAATCTCACCCGAAGTGAGTGAACCAATAAAGGAGCATTAAAGGTCTAAGCTGAAGCCAAAGGGAATAAAATGAGCTTTAGAGATCAGGAAAAAACCCAACCCTTTAAAATCATGGCCCCTCTTTAACCGCCGGACAGCCTCTACATGTCCTTTGTCCAAACTAGATCTCATTATCTCCCCTAAGATTAAGAGTTAGCGAGAAGCTAGCACATAAATCTTTAAGGTCCTCATGGGATAAAGGGGTCTGACCAGAGGGGGTACGTGATGGCGAGCAGTTACCCTCTCCTCTGGCAGGCTGGCCGGCAGATTTAGGTCTTTGACATTTGGGAACTCTGGCAGAAGGGTCCCAAGTTTGGATCGTGGTGAATACGCCACTGTCTGTTTGGTCACTTCTTTCTTGCCCGTCTCGTTCACCCAAGCGGCACCTTTTTTCGAGTACATCACGTCGTAATATTGGGATGACTCCTTCACTGCGATTCCATAGTAGTGATACCTGCAGAGAACAGAAGACTGGTCATAAATGGTGGAGAGTGTACGGAGAGTGTATTATGATGTTTAAAAGGTGTATATAGTTATAATGTGTATAATTTTTATAATGTTTAAAATGTTTATAATGTTTAGTTGACGTACTTTGACTGTCCTCTTGTACCCAGGCGTCTGGTGGTTAACGCTGGAAACTGCTGCCGTATGATCTGTGTTTCAGTCAAATAAATGGGAAATTTAGAGTAAATACCAAAAGGAAAAGTTTAAACTTGAAGTAATTCGGTGCCTTTTTAAATACTAAAAGCTGGGTTTTGTTTTTTTTTTGCATTATTGGTAATTGTGACAGACAATGAGACATTTTACATAAATCTTGTGTTTAAAAATCATTAGTAAAATGGTTTTCACGTTATCTTTCTCAAATAATATGAAAAGCCTGGAGACTAAAAACTGTAATGTTATTATCTCTTCACACACCGCACACAGCTGTGGATAGGGCTTAAGGAAAAACTGAATTGGTAATAGATTGCATTTAAAACTTAATTTGACACATTTTAAATATTTTACAAAAGATTTACATTTGCATTAACTGCTGAGAAACAACATATATAACATTTATTACATGTATTGCATTTATTACATGCTAAGTAGCTAACCCATCGTATTTTAGGGAACTATGAAAATCTCATATCTGTCGCCATGGGGTGTGTGAAAAAAAAGTTTAGACACATCCATTTATGAGTCTTCTCCACAGTGTCCCCTGAATCATCCAGCCGCCTCCACTTCTCTCTCCCTCCCTCTGACTCTCCCTCCTTCCTCCTCCATCTCTCTCCCTCCTTCCTCTTCTCTTTTTGTCCAAAGAAGATTGGCTCCTGGGTCCGACTCCCGGTGCACCAAACTTTAGCAAACAGTGTAGCGGTCCATTGTGTTGGCTGAAAAAAGGGGCCAAGCTGTGAAGTTTCTGTCAGACCTGGCTTGATAAATGAGCAGACAGGGAGGCAGGCCGGACCCTCGCGCAGTTTTTTTTGTCCAGAATCAATGAACCCTCCCAAAGGACGCCCCACACCGCCATCGCCACTGATCTAACATTCCGCAACATCTCACCCTTCCAAATTTCCTTTAATTACACATTAATCCAGGCCCCTTCGCTTTTTCAATATCTTCCGACAGGAGTGGGGCAGGGTGTGGGGCTGGTGGAGGGGGCTCGGGCGGGGGTGATGGTGGGGTGATGGAGGGGGTGGGGTTGATGGTGGGGGTGGGGTATTTGAGGGGCACTAAACCCCTTGGGGGTTGTGGGAACAGACCAGACCCAGTGTGGGTTGGCTGTAGATTCTGTGTTATTGCGTTTGAGCAGCATTGGTGTTGGCCATGATGAGGTTCAGTCCAGGCGTAAATGCTCAAAGGTTCCTCCAGGAGTTTGGGAAAAACTTCAGACTGAACTTAAAACTATTGTCTATTTGGAGATTTCATTTTAACAATAAATCAAAAACCTGTCATACAGTATTCACTTTATTCCGGAAGTTGCTGTGGGTGCTGCCATCAGCACTCGGGTTGTATTATTTGCACGGGGCTGCTGCTCTCACAGTAAATACTGTAAGTTCTATCTGGACTTTACAGGCGTTTTAAAGCTTTCATAGTCCCAAAGACACACATCTGTGGGAGCTGGAATCGCACCACTCAACCAGTGATGTTTATGTCAAGACCAGGATTCAAAAATCACCAATCTTTAGGACAACAAAATTCTAAATAATAATAATAATAATAAGACATTTATTTATTCACTTATTTTTAGGTTTTGAGTTAACTAAATGAGCAGGTCTTACAAATAGTTCTGTTAAAATAAATACTGTATAAAACACTGTGGGTGATCCTAATGGCCGACAAGTACAAAAAAAAGTGGGACATATATTTCCAAAATAGATGACTGCAAATGACCAGCAGAGCTAAAATACTGAATATCCTCAAAAAAGGGGCAACAAAAAGCTCTTAAAGTACAAAACAAACTGTGTAATCTTTCACAAAAGGGACACTTCTGCACTCATGTGGCTCATTCTGAAGTCTGTTAGGGTTGGGGTTAGGGTTGGGGTTAGGGTTCATTTGTGTGAGATTTGAACCTGAATCGTGATGTTTCCAGACACATTTGAGCACTTTAAAACCTGTCACTGAAATAACCCCAAAAACCAAACTGATCCCTACCACAAACATCATCAGGATTCAACTATAGAATTCATTTTAGAAGTAGTGTAAAAACGAGCATATCTCTGTCATGTGTTTTTAACGTTCTTTGTGATAAATAAATAAGGTGAGCATAAATCGCTCACCTTTCCGAAGCTGGCGGCGTTGACTGGCTGCATATCATGTTTCTCGCTGAAGTCCAGGTAGTGCATGTAGAGGGCGCTGCGGGGAATACACACGCCCTCTGCAATCTCATAGTTATCCTCCAACCTGCAAAGAAGAACAGAGCCTAAAGAAGTCTGGGGTCCACTCGTTTAAACATAGACAGTCTGTGGTCCACTCGTTTAAGCAGAAGAAGTCTGTGGTCTACTCGTTTAAGCAGAAGAAGTCTGTGGTCTCCTCGTTTAAGCAGAAGAAGTCTGTGGTCTCCTCGTTTAAGCAGAAGAAGTCTGTGGTCCACTCGTTTAAGCAGAAGAAGTCTGTGGTCTACTCGTTTAAGCAGAAGAAGTCTGTGGTCTCCTCGTTTAAGCAGAAGAAGTCTGTGGTCTCCTCGTTTAAGCAGAAGAAGTCTGTGGTCCACTCGTTTAAGCAGAAGAAGTCTGTGGTCCATTCGTTTAAGCAGAAGAAGTCTGTGGTCCACTCGTTTAAGCAGAAGAAGTCTGTGGTCTACTCGTTTAAGCAGAAGAAGTCTGTGGTCCACTCGTTTAAAAAGAAGAAGTCTGTGGTCCACTCGTTTAAGCAGAAGAAGTCTGTGGTCCACTTGTTTAAGCAGAAGAAGTCTGTGGTCTCCTTGTTTGAACAGAAGAAGTCTGTGGTCCACTCGTTTAAGCAGAAGAAGTCTGTGGTCCACTCGTTTAAGCAGAAGAAGTCTGTGGTCTCCTCGTTTAAGCAGAAGAAGTCTGTGGTCTCCTCGTTTAAGCAGAAGAAGTCTGTGGTCCATTCGTTTAAACAGAAGAAGTCTGTGGTCTACTCGTTTAAGCAGAAGAAGTCTGTGGTCCATTCGTTTAAACAGAAGAAGTCTGTGGTCCACTCGTTTAAGCAGAAGAAGTCTGTGGTCCACTCGTTTGAACAGAAAAAGTCTGGGGTCCACTCGTTTAAACAGAAGAAGTCTGTGGTCCACTCGTTTAAGCAGAAGAAGTCTGTGGTCTACTCGTTTAAGCAGAAGAAGTCTGTGGTCCACTCATTTAAGCAGAAGAAGTCTGTGGTCCACTCGTTTAAGCAGAAGAAGTCTGTGGTCCACTCGTTTAAGCAGAAGAAGTCTGTGGTCTCCTCGTTTAAGCAGAAGAAGTCTGTGGTCCATTTGTTTAAACAGAAGAAGTCTGTGGTCTACTCGTTTAAGCAGAAGAAGTCTGTGGTTTCCTCGTTTAAGCAGAAGAAGTCTGTGGTCTACTCGTTTAAGCAGAAGAAGTCTGTGGTCCACTCGTTTAAACAGAAGAAGTCTGTGGTCCACTCGTTTAAGCAGAAGAAGTCTGTGCTCCACTCGTTTAAGCAGAAGAAGTCTGTGGTCTACTCGTTTAAGCAGAAGAAGTCTGTGGTCTCCTCGTTTAAGCAGAAGAAGTCTGTGGTCCACTCGTTTAAACAGAAGAAGTCTGTGGTCCACTCGTTTAAGCAGAAGAAGTCTGTGGTCTCCTCGTTTAAGCAGAAGAAGTCTGTGGTCTACTCGTTTAAGCAGAAGAAGTCTGTGGTCCACTCGTTTAAACAGAAGAAGTCTGTGGTCCACTCGTTTAAGCAGAAGAAGTCTGTGGTCCACTCGTTTAAGCAGAAGAAGTCTGTGGTCCACTCGTTTAAACAGAAGAAGTCTGTGGTCCACTCGTTTAAGCAGAAGAAGTCTGTGGTCCACTCGTTTAAGCAGAAGAAGTCTGTGGTCTCCTCATTTAAACAGAGGACGGGACACAGCAGGAGAGGGACAGGATACTGTTGTATGTTTGATAAAGCTGAAAATTGTAATGAAAATGACAAATGTTCCAATATTTAAGATATTTAAATAAGTCCAAGTCTAAGTCTGTGTCTGAGTCTGAGTTTGAGCCTGAGTCTGTGAGTCTGAACCTGTGAGTCTGAGTCTGAAACTGTGAGTCTGAGTCTGAAACTGTGAGTCTGAGTCTGAATCTGTGAGTCTGAACCTGTGAGTCTGAACCTGTGAGTCTGAGTCTGAACCTGTGAGTCTGAAACTGTGAGTCTGAGTCTGAAACTGTGAGTCTGAGTCTGAACCTGTGAGTCTGAAACTGGGAGTCTGAGTCTAAAACCTTAAGGAAGTTAAAGGTACCATTCAAGAGTGGCAGGTGTGGAGTGTGGTTTGGATGCTCTGTTATTCTCCTTCTCTTCGTCTGGAAGACAAAAATAACACAAACATGAATCCAGACAGTAAAACACACACACACACACACACACACACATATATATATATATATATATATATATATATATATATATATATATATATATATATATATATATATATATATATATAAAATTTTAACAATGTGACTGATCCTTACGCTCATCTGTGGACGTGTTTCCCAGAGACGTGTGGCTCGAGTAGCGTTTGGTTTCACTTTCACTGAGGCACCGCTCGATCCAACTCTCTGTAACAAATACACAACCACTGTTAACACAACTCTGTAACACACACAACCAAATACACACAACCACTTTAAACACAACTCTGTAACACACACAACCAAATACACACAACCACTGTTAACACAACTCTGTAACACACACAACCAAATACACACAACCACTGTTAACACAACTCTGAAACACACACAACCACACACACAACCACTGTTAATACAGATCTGTAAAACGATGCTCGACTGTTAGAATTTCATGAACACGGCGTCTGCCCCGGGGCGGCTGTGGCTACATCAGTATTTTACCACAAAGTTTGGAGCGAGTGAATAATTCTGCAAAGAGTCTGAGTCCATAAAAACACTGTATAAAACTGATCCATTATTATTATTATTATTATTATTATTATTATTATTATTATTATTATTATTATTACGATTTATTATTAACATGACGTCTGTTTGACCCTGTTGACCTCCTGCTCTGGAAATAGATTTTGTGTATTATTGTGTATTTAAATAAATACTGTTGATATTGTGTATTATTCTGTATTTGTGTAAATACTGTAGATTTTTGTATTCAGTCAAAATCTGTTTTTATTTTTTGGAATGACTGACATCTTTATATTTACATATTTTGTCTTATGTTCATCACAAAAGAGCAGCAGGTTTTTATATTAATAATATAATACTTTAATTCTATTAATAATATAATAATAAGTTTGCACTGTTCTGTTCATGTGTGTATGTTCATGTGTGTATGTTCATGTGTGTATTTTTGCATTTATAATTCACTCACACTAAAGTCTATTTTAAGTCTGTTTTATTTGATATAATTATCTCATATAGTTCTATATTTGATATATATTTTTATTGTCTATTATTATTTATATTATTGTTTTATGTTGACCGACTGCTCACTCCACTCCACCGGAGCTAGTCCTGTTTGTGATTTTAGAGTTTTTTACATTCATGCTCTTATTTATATATTTAAATATTTACATTTTTAAAGTGTAGTTTCCCGTGAGTCTGATCAGGATTTAAACTGTCTCTGTGTGATTTTTCTGACAAACATTGAGATTGTGATAAGTTTGTGATTTATGTTTTAATAAAAGGATTCTGTTCAAAGTCATTTTAAACACGTCCAGGAGAACTCTGTTTCCACTACAAACGAATACAAGAATCACATTTCAGGATTTGTGCAGATCTAAACTACAGGGTTAGTAGTTTTTATTTGTGAAGGAAATGATGGAACTTAAAATGGCCTTTGCGATTGTGATTTCAGTTCGATTGTGATTAATCTTGCACCAAACACAAAACTAAATATATCAAAACCTTCACTGACATAAACAGAGACAGCAGCCTGTAGAATACACATTACGGGTCAGGTCTGTGTCAAAGGGAGCTGATGGTTTGTGTGGGCAGCCGAGCAGTCGTGGCTCTGTTTGAGATGTTTTCAGCAAAACGGCAGGAAGCAGGAACCAGCTTTGTTCAGATCCACAGAGAAAGAACACACCACAGAGAGCAAATACACACAGAGTGAATACCCTCACTTCAAAAGGCCCCAGACTCACGGGTCTGCCGCGGGCCCCCAGACCCATGGTTCTGCCGTAGGCTCCACACTCCAGACCCACAGGTCTGCTGTGGGTTCCACACTCCAGACCCACGGGTCTGCCGCGGGCCCCCAGACCCACAGGTCTGCTGTGGGTTTCAGACTCCAGACCCATGGGCCTGCTGCAGCTAAAAACATGGTCCTTGTCTTAAAAAATTAAATACTACACACTCATATATATTCAGTTAAAGTATATTTTTATTTGCCTTATTTTAGTTCATGCTTATCACATCTTATTTTACTATAAATATCCATTGTTTAGTGTTTCAGCACGAGGCAGAAGCGACGCTGACAATAAAACTGTGATTCTAAAGCAGCTCCTCTGGGGAGCGTTTGCACCGAGGAGCAGCGGACACTTTAGAATGCAAAAATAAACATTATATAAATTAAACTTTTGTTTGATCATTTTTGTCCCTTGATTCAAATATCCTTTTAGGAATACAGTTTCTACAAAGCATTATTTTCTTGGACTGAGCTGATGTGAAGACACCTGTTGCTTGAGTGAGTGTTGAATGTTTTTATTATGTTTGCTTAGTCTTCGCTGTAAAAAAAAAAACAACAAAAAAAACTTTTGTCGTGTAGTTTTCATTTTTTCCTTTAAATTAAATTATCTTTATTAAGACAACATAGTCTGAGCTAATAACATTTTGGTAACGGCTCAAAATCTAAAACTTAAACTTGTCCAAAGCTCAGGTTAACAGTGAGACCACTGAACTGGAGCTAATTCTCCTCCTCCTCCTCCTCCAGAGAAACAGATGAGTCGGGTCCAAATAAGTGGATTAAATCTGATCAACAAGTGACAATGGGCCACTTAAACCTGGAATTTAAATCCTAAATCCTCAAATCTTTAATTAATTATTCTGCAAACTAATCTAGTTTACTCAAAAATCTTTTTGGAATTATTTCAAATGACTGTCATCCTTGAACAAACGGTCCTTTTTTTTATACTATTGTAAAAAGTAGAAAGTGGTTCACAGCAGCAGGTGCAACATTTCACCGAAATGAAGCTTCTCACTAATACATACAATACTACAATAATAATAATAAATATGGAAAAACATGGTCAAAATATAAAGTCCAATGAGGTTCATTCGGTCTTCCATTAATTTAAAATAAAACAGATTCCTTTTTCAGACCAAAAAGACTAAAGGGAGGAACAGTCAAAATATTTAGGAGAAATTACTATTAAAGATTTGTCTTTCGATCTAAACAGAATGAGTCTTGTTACACTTTTTACTTCACTGGAGTCAAATAAAAATGAGAAATTCTCCTAAAGTTCAAGACTTCATTTGTGTACCACTCCCTTCCACTTTAAAAAGAAGTTTAAATGTTAAACTCTGGGTAGATACATGAATTATGTATTATTTGTGTTATACTTTGCTGTGCTGTTACTGTCTTGTTTCCTTTTACTATATTTATGACAATGAGCTGGTTTCAGAGATGACAGACAAATAATGGGCAGGCCTAAGAAGCTTCAGCTTCAGCCGACACCTCTTTGGTCTGTACGTGTTAAATATGTTTGTGGAATAATGTCAGAACATACCTGTGACCGAAATAAAAATAATCAAACTTGGACTCTTTGGTCTGAGGCTCGTCATCAGGACAGATCCAAGAGTTTGCTTCACTGACCTGTGGATTCCATGTCCGGCTCCTCCAGCAGCCCACAGTGCATCCTCTCCCATCCACGACACCTGCTCGCTCCAAGAAAACAACCCACACACGGACGTACGGCTCCCCCTACTCTCTGCCCCCAAGTCCCTGGGTCCTTCTCGGTCCTTCTTACTCTTTCTGTGACCACCGGCCGTCACTGAAGATGAGGGGAACTGAGAGGGCGCACAGAGGAGGAGGCGGAGGAGAGAGTGGTGGGTTGGTGCGTGTGTGGGGGGGTCTGAGCCGTCAAAATGTTTGCTGATGTTTCATGGGAAAGGAGCTGGTTTTATTGGAGCCCTGATGGGGGGACTTGTCATTGATAGGCTTGGACGGGTGAATGGGTCCGAGTCAGGGGATGTGGCGAGGCTCACTGGAAGTCTTTTGTGAAGCTGTTTTGAATAAGAAAGGCCCCCTCCCCACAAAAAAGAGAGAGAGAGCTGGATCCACACAAGTGTTAACGCAGTGGCCTCCCCTCCTTATATTATGGCTTTTAATATGTTTTACACAACTCACACACTACAATACACACACGCACACACACACGCACGCACGCACACACACACACACACACACACACACGCACGCACGCACGCACGCACGCACGCACGCACGCACGCACACACACACACCTGTTGCTAAAACTTTTGCAGAATCCTCCACATCAGAACAGGACACATTCTGTTCTGTTCTGGTTCTGTGCAGGTTCAGGTTCTGGTCCTGGTTCTTTTTTTTTAACCTTATTTTGGAGCCTCTAAAAAGAAAAGCGACGGGACCGGCCACAAAAGAGGGGGAAGTGAAAGTGCAAAGAGGCGGAGGGCTCTGATGGAGTGAGCGAGCTGGAGAAGGAAAAGCTGTGATTAGAATTTGAATAGGTCCACGGGAGAGAGAGAGAAAGACAGAAGGAGAGAGAGGGGGAGAGGGAGGAGAGGAACGAAGGAGAGAGAAGGTGAGGGGGAGAGGAGGGGGAGAGAGAGGGAGGAGAGGAAAGAAGGAGAGAGAGGGAGGAGAGGAGGTGGAGAGGGAGGAGGATTATGGCTGAATTACTCCCCACACTGGGCGTCTGGAGGAGGTTTGGGAAGAGGTTCATGAGAGAGGCATGTGGGGGTGGGGGTCAAACAGCTGAACAATCAGAAGAGGACAGAACACTGGACAGAACACTGGACAGAACATTGGACAGAACATTGGACAGAACACTGGACAGAACATTGGACAGAACATTGGACAGAACACTGGACAGAACACTGGACAGAACACTGGACAGAACATTGGACAGAACATTGGACAGAACATTGGACAGAACACTGGACAGAACATTGGACAGAACATTGGACAGAACACTGGACAGAACACTGGACAGAACATTGGACAGAACATTGGACAGAACATTGGACAGAACACTGGACAGAACATGTGATTGTGAATGTATTTTAAAGAGACACTGTGTAACATCTTGCACATCTTATGGGAGATGTTTTTTCTTTTCCCGGAATGTTCCACAGTATGGCATTAAATCTTTCGATTTTATTCAGTCTCTCTGTGCACGCAGTTCCACAGATCTGACCTGTAAAGTGCATTTGACAGGATTTTATGATTCTATAATTTGTGCTTCATTTGGTGCAATAAAACCTGTTGTAAATATAAATAATAGTTTTACACAAATCAAGAAGCAATTTGTGAAGAAAAGTTGAAAAATAAGTTGAAAATTACAGGAAGTAGAGTTTTGTTTTAGAGAGTCCCACACTGAGGACGTCACACTGAGAATTCTGTCCAAACGTTCAGCACAATGTACACAAGAAACACATTAGACACTTGAAATCATGTTTAAACAAAATAATGGTGTTTCATTATATTTTTATTTGTCAGATAATTCGTTTGTCTTATTTGTCAGGGACAGAGGAGTTTTGGCTCAGTGTTGGACATGGTTGCTATGGTAACAGTTATGGAATTCCCTAGTGTGATGTCATGATTTCCAAACAGGAAGTCCATTAAAAAATGGCCGAACTGGGAAAATGAGTTTTTGCAAAAATGTGTTTTTGTAAAATGAGCCTCAGAGGTAGTAATAGTTTTCACACCGTTTCTTCTGTTTTTCTTCACTTTGTTCAGCTGAAGTTATTTTAAATGTGCCATAGAAACTTGAATAGGCACTTTAACCCTCATGAGTTTCCATCCGTGTTCTTCCTCTTGTCAGGGTTTGATCACAGAGGCAGCAGTTTCAGCAGGAGGTCCAGACTTCCCTCACCCCAGACACTTCCTCCAGCTCCTCTGGTGGGACCCCAAAGAGTTCCCAGGCCAGCCCAGAAACATAGTTCCTCCAGCATGATCTTCCCCGGGGCCTCCTCCTGGTGGGACTTGAAAATCTTCTCTGGGAGGCGTCCAGATGCCCTTCCCTCAGCTGCTCCTCTACACATGGAGGAGCAGCGGCTCTACTCTGAGCTCCACCCCGTCTCTAAGGGAGCACCCAGCTCCTTGTGGAGGAAAGTCGTTTAACGCTTGTATCCCCATCTTGTCCTTTCAGTCATTACACAAAGCTCATGACCATAAGTGAGGATAGGACTAAACCAGGACTAAACCAGGACCATAGGTAAGGGTAGGACCAGAGATCTAAACCAGGACCATAGGTGAGGGCAGGACTAAACCAGGACCATAAGTGAGAGTAGAACTGAACTTTTTGATGTTTCTGTTCCACAACGAGATTTGAGCTGAAGCGGGTTGAATCGTAGACTCAAAAAGGTTCATTACGACGCAAACCAACTACTTTAGTTTTTCATTGTTATTGATTTACTGCAGTTCATGTTTTTAACAATATTGTACATTTAAAGAACTTTTTAGGAGATAATTCATCTTTATGGTTTGGCTTCAGTATTAGCGTTTATCACCTATATTTACATTATTTTTATTAGAAAATATATTGCTCTTGTTATGGTGAGGCCTAAAGGAAGCCGAATTACAAAATCTAAGAGCAAAAATAAATGATCTACATTAACTAAAAAGTGTGCCACACAACTGAAACGTGAATATTTAATATTTACACATAAAAAGCAAAATAACAAAAATAAACCTGAAATACCATATTATAATATTTTAATATTTTAACTCAATCCTCTTCAGTGCAGAAATAATTCTATCCACCTAAAAACAGCTGAACTCCTCAAGGTGTTCCCTGGAGGACTTGTTCTTTGAGGATTCATTCATTCTGCTGGAGGACTTGTTCGTTCTTCTGGAGGATTCGTTCGTTCTTCTGGAGGACTCGTTCGTTCTTCTGGAGGACTCGTTCGTTCTTCTGGAGGACTCGTTCGTTCCTGGAGGATTCATTCGTTGTAGCGTGACAGTTTGAGGCGGGGGATGATGTTCATGGACTGAAGCTCCTGGAACAGAAGTTTACAGGCGTACGGGATCCTCAGGGTGGACACGTGACATGACGATTTACAATAGTGACACCTGCAGGCAGAACATGGTAAATACACATTACTCTAGAGAGAGAAAATATTATATCAATTGTGATGTTTGATTTGATTTTCCTAAAAACTAAAATAAAAATGGCTTTCCTGAACATAAATAATACAGATTTTTAAAGCTGCACTTTTCTCTTATAAATTAGTACATCTGGTTTCCCCCTCCAAAGTCTGTGGTAAAAGCATTTTTACCTCCGCCAAGGAGGTTATGTTTTCGCCTGAGTTTGTCTGTTTGTTTGTTTGTTTGTTTGTTTGTTTGTTAGTTCGCAAGATAACTCAAAAAGTTATGGATGGATCTTGATGAAATTTTCAGGAAATGTTCCTAATGATCTTCTGATGATCCAGAAGAAATCCTGGATTCTGGATCACTTTGAAAATTTCGTTAGCTGCTTGGCGGAGGTCTGCGCTCTCTGAGTGCTTTTCTAGTATATGAATGCTGTTTTATCCAGTTCAAACTTAAAGAAACACATGAGTCACTAGTGAGAACTTTCAAGAAAGTCAGACCCCTCAGTTTTACTGACTGGTCTAATCTCCAAAGTTCAAACTCCAAATCACGCTCTCAATTAAAGAATTTCCATTAAAATTAGATTTTATATATATATACATATTTATACACATATTCTAAACAGCATAAAAGCACTGACCAGCCCGAGTAGCCCAGCAGGCCGCACTGCCCACACACGTCCACCTCAAAGGCGTCGCTGGAAATCATGAGGCGCTCCAGCAGTAACATACTGGCCCCGTAGCCGATCAGACAGTCTCTTTCCATCTCCCCCAAACGAAGGCCCCCGTCCCTGGACCGGCCCTCCGTGGGCTGCCTAAAGAACACAAAACCAGAGCAGACAGGAGGCTGGGACACAGATACTGAGTCAGGCTAAAACTAGAAATTCACTGCAGAAAGTAGCGTGTTAATGAATGGATTTTTGGAGTAACTGCAGTATTTGGAAGACAAAGTACAATGATTTTTCATTTTATATTTAACATTTTACCACCTTAGTTCAACGCCTCAGAGAGATCAGATTACTTGCGACTCAAGTTTAAATGAATCCTCCGGAAATGAGATTATGATCAGATTTTTGGTGTGCATTTGAACATAGCATTATTGTATTAAAATCTGCATTAATTATTGGGCTTTTGGCTTTATTCATAATCAAGTTTGAAATGTTAGAATCATGAAAACACTATAGTGCCTTTAATATTCTCATGATGTTACATAAACCGTTACCTGGTGAGGACCGCCCTGGGTCCCCGCGCTCTGGCGTGCATTTTATCCAAAACCATGTGCTTCAGTTTCTGATAATAGATGGGTCCAAAGTAAATGTACGCCTCCAAAGGCTCTCTGCAGAGAAGAACAGTTCACTGATTAGTTTTAAATGGGGAGTTCCACTGAAGAGTTCATTGTGCAGTTTGATGAAGTTTAAAGGCGTTACCCGGTGATGCCTGAGGTGACGTAGTCTTTGCCCTGGTAGTTGTACCCGTAGCGGATCAGGTCCTCACACACGTCCTTCACTTTGCTTCCTCCGAACGCCGTGCCATAGTGAAAGCGCCCGTCCAACACGCCCGCTTTCCCTGCCAGGAGCTCGATCAGTTTGCCCACCTACACACACCACACCACATTAGTGTAACGTGCTTTTTGACACTTTAAGACTTTAGACTGAAGTGAAGTGGTTCATTTAGGGGTTATTTTGATGAGAAAATGTAAATCTGGCTGTTGTGTGATCCAAATAGAACTGTTCCTCTACAAACACATTTTGGGATTATGTCAAAGCCTAAACACACAGAGCTGCAGTGGAGGGAGGCGATGGTAACAATGACTCTGAGGTCACATCCACACGACCTCTGACCTCTGCACATAAAAGGAAACACCGACTCTCATTTCACTCGGAACACAGGCACATTTCACTGCCGTCTCCATGACGACCACAGCGAGTAAACACAAGGCGCTGACAACTAGACGTAAAGATTATTCACTTTTACAGTGTGAAGGACTTTCAGAGCACCTCACAGAACGGTTTGATCAAACTTACACGGAGTGAGCGCCCATGGAGCGAGCCACCGCCTGTTTCCACAGCAACAAGTATCTGTTAGTGAGCCGTTAGCATTAGCGAGCCGTTAGCTTTAGCGAGCAGTTAGCTTTAGCGAGCCGCTGGCTTTAGCGAGCAGTTGGCTTTAGCGAGCCGTTGGCTTTGGTACTACCCACTAGTCCGAGGGTCCACTAGTCCGAGGGTCCACTAGTCCGAGCTTTTGGCTGTATATTTCGAGAGTAATAGATGTTATGAAACGTACCAAGAGTTGTTTTGACGTCTTGGTCTTATTTGAACAGGGATTTATTGGCCTCAGTATACTCCTGTCACATTACGTGGCTTTCATGGGACCTGCGCTCTTCGAGTGCCCTTCTAGTTATTCTTGGCATTGACTCCGTGGCCATGAATCTGTGTTTATGAATCCACAATCTGAATTTAGTCCACCAGGGTATCAATCTGTTTTTAGTGTCTACTTACCTTGATCTATCCCCTTTAAACACCTTTAAAACTCGGACTAGTGGACCCTCGGACTAGTGGACCCTACCCGTTGGCTTTGGTGAGCAGTTAGCTTTAGCAAGCAGTTAGCTTTAGCGAGCCATTGCTTCAGCGCATCTATACACCGGTTCTGGAGCTCATGAGCAGCGGTCAACACAGGGTCCCGGACGGGACAGAACAGGGACTGGAGGAAGACTCAGTGTCCAGAGGAGGAAGAGTCAGGACTTCTTTAAAGGGCCGATATTACAAACTGATCGATGAAGTCTCTTCACAAACACATCTGGAGTTGTTTTGTTTCATTCACATGTTTAACACACAAATCCTGCAGATTTAGCACGAGTTCTTCAAACTGAAAACACTCCACCTTGTTCCACCTTGTGATATCATCATGTGGTAATACAGGAAGTGCTCCACTGTGTTTTTAAACTCCACACACCTTCACTAGAATCATTTGGATCATTTCAGTCCTGGAATTGCTGATCTCGACTGCACTAAAGGTAAAAGGAGCTGTTCACTTGAAAACAATCACTTGATGACATCACAAGGTGGAACAGAGCGTTTGGAGCTTTGGAGATGTAGACAGACTAAGACTAGACACAAGTCCAGGTATAATTTTGAAGATGAAACAGCATTAGAACATGGCTTAAAGCTCAGTGGAGGCAGTTTTGTGTGATACAGGACCATTAAACAAGGTAAGATATGAGTCTTTAAAACATGTACAGAGAGACACCTGAGACACCTAAGACACAGGTGCTGGAGACGTTACCGTCATTCTGGAGGGATATCCGTGAGGGTTCATGATGACGTCAGGGCAGATGCCAGTGTCACAGAAGGGCATGTCCTCCTGTGGGACGATCAGGCCGCAAACACCTGGCACACAGCACACACACAACAACAATTCACTTCCTTTAGTTATTCTCCATTTTATGCCAATATAAACTTTTAAATGTCATTTTAAATAGAGATGCAATTAACCCGCTTTTTTCGGTTGCAATACCAATACAGATGTCGATACTTTGACTTTAACTATCTACCAATACCCGATATGAACAGATACCAGTGTAGGGACTGAAAATCACCCTTATTTCCTTAAAACACAGTTAACTTATTTCTCTGTCACATCAAACCAGGTCTAAACCCAGCCTAAACCAGCACTAAAACAGACTTAAACCAGGCCTAAAACAGGGGAAAATCAGGCCTAAACCAGCACTAAAGCAGAGATTTAATAGCGTTATGTAACTTATTTCTCCTTCAGCTCGACTGAGCAACTTTACGTGGATAAAAGTTCAAACATGAGATGTTCTGAGTCAAAATTGGCCTGTAAAGAGTCTTCAATTAAAAGCCCAACCAGGATATCGACTGAACTGATATTGTAGAACGGATACCTGATTCAGGAAAATTTCCAGTATTGGCAGCGATTCGACATCAGTATTGTATCGGTGCATCCTTAATTTTAATTGTACAAAAGAAAATGTATAACTGTCAAAACTGGATGAAGAGTGAAAAAAACTTATCTTAAACTTAGTCTTAAAAGAAATGGCCTTTGTGCAGTTGGCATAATGCCATAGCTGTTCGTTTCCGTATCGAGGGATTATCAGACTGCGTCACTTGGCACGCTCCTGCACACGTCTCCTGCAGAAAGAGCCGCTGTCCTGTCCTGGTGTCAGTGTCTTCTAGGATTTCAGCAGATTTCAGACTCTTTTGTTTGAGCCATTTCTTCTCATCATTTACGCACTCACCTGCATTTAAAGTATATCGGTCATTAAGACATGTTCCACTCACTAATGTTCGTTTAGTGTTATAATTATTAATTATTATATTATTATAATTATTATATTATAATAATTAATAATTATTCCCTTTCTGATGAGTGAGAAGCTGCTCAGGATGGGTGTCAGCTCCTCTATTGTCTCCTGGATTAATGACTACCTGTCAGGCAGGCCTCAGTACATGTGACAGGGACCACCCTGTCTGACACGGTGGTCAGTAATGGAGGAGCTCCCCAGGGTACAGTCCTGTCTCCGTTCCTGTTCACTCTGTACACCTCTGATTTCCAGTACAGTTCCGGGTCCTGCCATCTGCAGAAGTTCTCTGATGACTCTGCAGTGGTCGGGTGTATCAGGGATGGACAGGAGCTGGAGTACAGGACACTGATTACAAACTTTGTGGAGTGGTCCCAGGCAAACATCTGCTCCTGAACGTTGACAAGACCAAGGAACTGGTGATTGACTTTAGGAGAAAGAGGACACCGGTGGAGCCCATTACCATCCAGGGTCAGGACGTGGAAATAGTGGACTGCTACAAGTACCTTGGCGTACAGGTGAACAACAGACTTGACTGGAGGGACAACTGTAATGCTGTCTACAAGAAGGGCATGAGCAGACTCTACTTCCTGAGAAAGCTCAGGTCTTTCAATGTGTGCAGCAAGTTACTGGAGATCTTCTACCAGTCTGTGGTGTCCAGCGCCCTGGACTTCACTGTGGTCTGCTGGGGGAGCGGCACCAGTAAAAGAGACATTGGGCGGATTGACAAACTGATCCGTAAAGCGGGTTACGTGATCGGCTGTGAACTGGAGACATTTGTCACAGTGAGGGACAGGAGGACACTGGACAAACTGCTCTCCATCATGGACACTCCTGCTCACCCACTGCACCAGACTATAGAGGGACAGAGGAGATAATACTCCCTACAACTGTACAACAACTCACCCACTGCACCAGACTATAGAGGGACAGAGGAGATAATACTCCCTACAACTGTACAACAACTCACCCACTGCACCAGACTATAGAGGGACAGAGAAGATAATACTCCCTACAACTGTACAACAACTCACCCACTGCACCAGACTATAGAGGGACAGAGGAGATAATACTCCCTACAACTGTACAACAACTCACCCACTGCACCAGACTATAGAGGGACAGATAATACTCCCTACAACTGTACAACAACTCATCCACTGCACCAGACTATACAGTCCCTGACAAAAGTCTTGTCGCTTATCCATTTTGTAGAAACAAAAGCTTATAACCTGACTTTAAATTAATCGATTGGTTTTAGAAATGTCTCATATGAAAGCTAAAACCCTCCCAAATTATGCTCAATATACTAAAATAAATTTGCTTCACTGAAGAAAGATTGATCATTTAATGAACACAGAAAGGTCAGATTTTGGCAAGACAAAAGTCTTGTCGCCTACAGAAAATTGAACAAATAATTTACTTCAAATACAAAAATATGTTGCATAACGTCAGTGAATTAAGTAGTGGTGCTGTGAGATCCATATTTAATATCTTGTATGACTTCCATGAGCTTGAAGGACTGCATCCATGCAGTTCGACAATGATTCATACAATTTGTTGATGAAGTCATCAGGAATAGCAAAGAAAGCAGTCTTACATGCCTCCCAGAGTTCATCAAGATTCTTTGGTTTTGCCTTCCATGCTTCCTCTTTCATTCTACCCCAGACATGCTCAATGATGTTCATGTCTGGTGACTGGGCTGGCCAGTCCTGGAGCACCTTGATCTTCTTCGCCTTGAGGAACTTTGATGTAGAGATAGAAGTATGCGATGGAGCACCATCCTGCTGCAAAAATGTAAGAGGTAGCTAATACTTCTTGATATTTTAGGCTATTGATATTGCCTTCCACCCTGCAAATGTCTCGCACACCCCCGTACTGGATGTAACCCCAGACCATGATTTTTCCGCCACCAAACTTAACTGTTTTCTGGGTGAATCTTGGATCCATGCGGGCTCCAGTAGGTCTCCTGCAATATTTGCGGCGGCTGTGATGTAATTCAACCGAGGATTCATCTGAGAAATCCACCTTCTGCCACTTTTCCAGTGTCCATCCTTTTAGCAGGCTGTGGGCCTTGGCAAATGCCACACGGTTTTTTAATTGCCTTTTGTTTAGTGCTGGTTTCTGTGCACTGATTCGACCATGGAGGCCATTTCGAGACAGAATTCTACAAACTGTTGTGGTTGACACAGGGACTTGAGGTGACCAGGCCTGGTGGAGCTCTGCTGCAGTGGAAAAGGGGCTGGCCTTGGATTTTCGAATCAACAAACGGTCCTCCCGAGCAGTTGTCTTGCGGGGTCTGCCGGACCTGGGCTTGTCAAAAACATCTCCAGTCTTTTCAGATCTTTTTCTTATTCTTTGTACTTGACGCTGAGACTCACTGAAGGTGTCAGCCACCTCAGCAGTGGATCTGGTCTTCAGCCTCCTGATAATTAACGCTTTGGTCTCAGGGTGGATCTTAGGCATGTTGTCAGAGGTCAAGTTGCAGTTGATGTGAAGGTCTGGTGTGCTGGGGTTCTTTTTATACACACCCACTAATTGATTGATCAGTAACTGATCACAGGTGAGGCTGTAATCTAGGATTGGGTGCATCATATGACAAGGCGACAAGACTTTTGTCTTGCCAAAATCTGACCTTTCTGTGTTCATTAAATGATCAATCTTTCTTCAGTGAAGCAAATTTATTTTAGTATATTGAGCATAATTTGGGAGGGTTTTAGCTTTCATATGAGACATTTCTAAAACCAATCGATTAATTTAAAGTCAGGTTATAAGCTTTTGTTTCTACAAAATGGATAAGCGACAAGACTTGTCAGGGACTGTAGAGGGACAGAGGAGCTCATTCTCCAACAGGCTCCTACAGCTCCGCTCAAACAGTGAGAGATTCAGGACTACATTCATACTATAATACTCCCTACAACTGTACAACAAGTTAATCCCAAGTAACCGATTACCTCACGCCCTGTCAATCAGCATAGTATTTGCACGGTCATTCTTGTTTCTTGTATATAGCTGTGATTATATAGTTTATTACTTTATTACTTATATTTCTATTTTATTTTGACTTGTACATATACATTTATTTTTATAATTATGTCTCATTTGACACATGTCTCTTGCTCTTTTTGCCATACCATCTATTTTTGTTACTCTCTGTTATTATATTATATTGTGATGAGTGAGCTACTTTATCTAAATAATTTCCCTTGTGGATCAATAAAGTTTGTCCAAGTCTAAGTCTAACTTATTTTATCACACGGTGATAAACTGTTTTAGTGCGCTGACAACATCGTTAGTGTATGCTTCACGTTAACCGCACAGACTGCAGCATTTTCTCCGCTCTGCTGATAAACAAATAATCCGTCTATATGGTCCGACTCCTGTTGACTCGCACGACCTGGGTCTGGGCCTCTGGTTTGACTGACAGTAAATATTTGCCCAGGGGTCGAGGCACTCTCCCTGGATATGGCAAACACATCGTAGAGTCATTTACAAATGAAAAACAGAAAAAAGGAAAGGAAAGAAAGGATGCAGGAAGTGGAGAAAAGGTGCTTAGTCGACAGAGGGGGGGGGGGAGAGAGACAGAGGGATTACACATCTAAAGCTCACAGAAAGTGGAGGAAAGACTGAACCGTGCATATGGGAAAAATCCACTGGGCAGACTCTGGCCGTGGGCACCGGGCAGACTCTGGCGGGCACCGGGCAGACTCTGGCCGCGGGCACCGGGCAGACTCTGGCCGCGGGCACCGGGCAGACTCTGGCCGCGGGCACCGGGCAGACTCTGGCCGCGGGCACCGGGCAGACTCTGGCTCCAGCGCAGACACACTCAGTTTGTTTGTTTTGTGTGAAAGTGAATGATAAAAGAGGCGTGAAATCAGCAGAGAAAAGCAGGACAAGAGCGCCCCCCTCCCATTACCCCCCCAGAGGGCCCCCCCCATCACCCTCCATACCCCCTTCCAGTCCTCCATACCCCCTTCCAGGCCTCCACACTGCTCCAGAGGCAGAGGTTCTACCCCCCATTGTCCCCCCAGTTAATCAGTGACTGATTCTCCTCGGAGCAGCACTCACGGGACGGGCCCTCAGAAGGATCTACACCAACATGGACACTACTGGCCCTTTTGTTCTAATAAAGCTCATAATTTGGCTGTGGTATAATATAAAAGCAGAGAAATTACACTGCTGTGTGCTGCTTGTTTTTATGCTCCACGGACCAGGAAGTTAGCATGCTAGTTAGCATGCAGGAAGTTAGCATGCAGGAAGTTAGCATGCTGACGGCAAAACTCTACCTCTCAAAGTTGTGAAGAGTTTAAAAACTCATCAGATGAAAAAAATCGAATGCTAGAAATGCGTTAAAAAAGTGAAGATAAACTGTAAAACTGTAAAACGCAGCACACACTCTGTGCCCACAGGTGTAAATATATGACAAATGCATAAGTTCACAAGTTTGTGTGCTGTCCAGATGCCCTCCCGCAGCAGAGCACAGCCCCTCGCCAGCTCCCTGTATGGGCACAGCGCTGCTCTGCAGTTTGGTTTGTTCTGGATCTGTACAAAAGCTGCTCGTTCACATGAGGCTGTTTACAGCGCTGTCCTAAAGTGTTTTCGTACCCTGTCTGCGGGGAAATGCTCATGGCACGCCTACGAGCAGGTCGTGCAGTCACCCTCCCCGTGTGTTAATGGTGTAATCCATGTCCGTGCGCAAAGTGGTAAAATCAGAAACATTTCTATAACAATAAACGTATTCCATAATTCATGGACCTCTTTGGGATTAAATGCAGTGGACACCTGTGAGACGAGAATGCGAGCCGTCAACAGTAGCAACAGTGGAAACTCGTACCTCAGGTGAGACACGGGGAGTGTGTGTGCACGGGCCTACAGGGGTGTGCGCAAAGAACAAGAGCCCTTCAATACCATTTTAGAATCCTGGCACCTCTTCTGGTGCTTAAGATATGGACTTGTACCGTCCCACTCCAGCCCCCAGTGGCCAAGTACAGCCCGACCTGGACACGCCTCCTCGTTAACACTTACGCTTGCACATAGACTGGTAGCCCTTAAAGTACGGAGTCATAACTAGAGCTTTGAGTTGTTTAAAATAAAATAAATATATTCAGGACAATAAAAAAATAATTCTATATTTCTGGAGGTTTTTTGTTTCCAAAACAATCAAAGTTTGACAGGGACAGGGGACAGGGGACAAGGACAGAGGACAGGGGCAGGGGACAGGAGTTGAGGACAGGAGACAGAAGACAGGGGCAAAGACGGGGGCAGAAAAACAAGATCTGAGCTCAAAACACCTGAGTAGGGTTAAGGTTAGCCCCAAGATACAAAACACAAAATACAAAAATTTGGATCATTGTTTCCCATTTGCCATTTGTGTTTAAAGGAAATAAATAGTATCAGTCTCTGCTCAGATACCAGGACCAGGATCAGAACCAGATCCAGACTAAACACACTTTCAGTCGCTGAAGCCCACAGACTGTAACAAAGACTAAAGATCTCACCTTTTTGACCATGTCTGCTGCTGAACTTGTCTCCAATCTCAGGTCTTCTGGTTTGTCTGAGGAGGATCTTAATGAGGAACGCGTCTTCAGCGTTGGAGGAGATCATGACTTTCTCAATGTAAGAGTCTGTGGACCCTTTATAACTGAAGAAGATATGTTTATAGAGTTGGACCCATGTTACTGGTGTGTACAGTTGCTGTGCTGTTACCTGATGGGCACGTCTCTGTACTGGGGCTGCCCGGGCTGGGCACTGCCCTCCAGTGGCGTCTGGGTGACGGTTGGCATTGACTTGTTCACCAGCACTTGCTTGTTTTCTACTTTCTCACCTTAAACATGAGTTACACAGTTGGACAGGTCAGAACAGGCCTCCACAGCATTAGCAAGTAACTTTAAGTGTAGAAAAGCACCATCACTACATAAAGCTCTCTTATATTTACTGATGTAATTGTAAAAGTTTGGGTTAAGATGCTGTTTAAAACAAACTGTCCAAACACACATCAGTAGTGTGAATAAAGTTAGAATGCCTCTGGTTGTGAAGAGGACAGACTTTCACCTGAGACCTGTCTCAGTGTGATGTGTCGCTCTGACCCTCCCTCATCACCTGATCCTAACTTTAACCCAAGAAATAAACCACTATATATTTAAAAAAAAAATGTAAACACAGATACAGAAGCATAAACACGTCCACTGGGTAAAGGTGTCTTGGAGGAACCTCTCACCAGGAGAGCAGATGACGGGGGCAGAAAAACAAGATCTGAGCTCAAAAAAGACGAGAAGTTGGCCTAAAAACCCTTCAGACACCCAAAACTGTTGGTGAAGGTGCCCATGCCCTGGGAGAGGAGCTTCTCACCAGGGGAGCAGATGCCATCAGCGTCCAGGATGTTGTGCCTCCAGATGGGCTTCCTCGTGGCGGCGTCGAGCATGGGACCCATCACTTTATCAAAGGTTTGGTTTGTGTAACGTCTCAAAGTGCATTTGGCATTTTTATACACGAGACACCGACCAAACCCTGAGGGGAAACAGAAATATAACAAGATCTAAACATGCAAAACACAAATGAAATCATGAAAATGCAATTCTAGTTTAAGACAGAGGGCAGTGGTCTATAAAACTCTATACAACACTATACAACTCTGACGCCTTTCACCTGAAACACTCACGTCTCTGAGGTTGAAGCTGAAGCTTCTGAAGCTGAAAACGTTTCACTTTTATTTATTTATAATGGCAGAAAAGACAGTGGTCATAGTCACATTATTATACAGGGATTTTCCACCTTTAAGGCTCAAAGCGTTTGACATCAACATTATTTTATATATTTATATTTATATTTATATATATATGTTATATATATAACATATATATGTTATATATATAACATATATATGTTATATATAACTATATATATATATCTCATTATATATATATAACAAATATATATATATATATATAACAATATATATATAACTATATATAACAATATATATTATATATATATAACTATATATATTTAACTATATATACAACTATATAACTATATATATATCTATATATATATAACTATATATATTTGACTATATATACAACTATATAACTATATATATAACTATATATATATAACTATATAACTATATATATATATAACTATATAACTATATATATATATATATATATGTTATATATGTGTGTATGTGTATGTGTATGTGTGTGTGTTTTATATATAGTGGTTTCATGTGGATAGGCCCAGTACTTACACAGATCTGAACCATAAACTGTCAAACACAAACTCCACCTGAGAGCTCCGCCCTCCAGCTCAGGTTAAACCAGAGGGACTGGTCACATGATCTCACCTCTGTCCAGTGAGGCTTTGTTGAGGACCAGAGCGTCTTCTATGTCGTAGCCGCTGTAGCTCATGACGGCCACAATGGCGTTCTGACCGGCGGGCAGCTTCTCAAAGTCTATGAGCTCAATGGTTTTGGTTTTGACCATGGGTTTCATGGGGTATGCCAGCAGGTACATCAGTGTGTCGATACGATTCCTCTGGTTGTACCCGATCGTGCCTACAGGGGGCAGACATGAGCTCCTTTAAGTTTGGATTTAACAAGTGAAAACTATTTAAATTGTATTTTTATAACAGACATGTGAATGTATTACAGGTGTGTATGTGTATTACAGGTGTGTAAGTGAATTACAGGTGTACTATTGTGTATGTGTGCTACCGTTTAAAGCTCCTGTATCACACAAACTGACCCCTGTGAGCTTCAAGTCGTGTTCTAATGTTGTTCCCCCATCAAAAACAGAGCTGGAGTTGTGTTTTGTTTCATTCACATATTTGAGGAACCCTTTATTATTAGGGTTAGGGTGAAACAAAAACAGTAAATTCCTGCATTATCACATGACATCACTAGGTGGAACAGTGTTTTCTGTTTGAGAGAAGAACTCAGCCTAAATCTGCAGGGTTTGTGTGTTAAACAAAACACAACTTCAGGTGTGTTGTGACGAGAAAACATTAGAACAGGTCAGAGGTACTGTGTCACGGTCCAGGCTCTGCCCTACGCCTTTCTGCCTGCGTACGTCCCTCTCCTCCTTCTCCACTTCATCCACGCTGCAGTAACTCCGCGTTTGTTTGGTTTTGCACCTTCACGTACCTCAACACTTACATACACAAAACGTTATCTAACTGACTCTAACTGAATCATTCACACGCACTCACAGCACACGACTCACATACACTGATAACAGCAACATAACTATTATTATTGTTCACTGACTTAATGACTTCAGACCAGTGGCTTTGACGTCTCATGTCATGAAAGTGTTTGAGAGACTTGTTCTGGCTCAGCTCAGACCCCTGGTGGCACCATCCCTGGATCCTCTAGTTTGCCTCTCAGGCATCTAGTGTGGATGATGCTGTAATCGATCTTCTGCGGCGGCTCACTCTCACCTGGACAATGTTCATGTTTTAATCGATCTTCTGCAGCGGCTCACTCTCACCTGGATAATGTTCATGTTTTAATCGATCTTCTGCAGCGGCTCACTCTCACCTGGACAATGTTCATGTTTTAATCGATCTTCTGCAGCGGCTCACTCTCACCTGGATAATGTTCTCTCTCTGTGAGGATATTGTTCTTCGATTTCTCCAGTGCCTTTAACACAGTCCAGCTCTTTCTGATGAGTGAGAAGCTGCTCAGGATGGGTGTCAGCTCCTCCATTGTCTCCTGGATTTAATGACTACCTGTCAGGCAGGCCTCAGTACATGTGACAGGGACCACCCTGTCTGACGCTCTGGTCAGTAATGTAGGGGTCCCCCAGGGTACAGTCCTGTCTCCGTTCCTGTTCACTCTGTACACCTCTGATTTCCAGTACAGTTCTGGGTCCTGCCATCTGCAGAAGTTCTCTGATGACTCTGCAGTGGTCGGGTGTATCAGGGATGGACAGGTGCTGGGACAGGTGCTGGGTGTATCAGGGATGGACAGGAGCTGGAGTACAGGACACTGATTTCAAACTTTGTGGAGTGGTCCCAGGCAAACCATCTGGCCCTGTACGTTGACAAGACCAAGGAACTGGTGATTGACTTTAGGAGAAAGAAGACACCGGTGGAGCCCATTACCATCCAGGGCCAGGACGTGGAAATAGTGGACTGCTACAAGTACCTTGGCGTACAGGTGAATAACAGACTTGACTGGAGGGACAACTGTAACACTGTCTACAAGAAGGGCATGAGCAGACTCTACTTCCTGAGAAAGCTCAGGTCTTTCAATGTGTGCAGTGAGTTCCTGGAGATGTTCTCCCAGTCTGTGGAGGACATCACCCTGGACTTCACTGTGGTTCTGCTGGGGGAGCGGCACCAGGAAAAGGGACATCAGGCGGCTTGACAAACCACCAGGCGGTCAGGAGACTCAACTCTCTTTCTGCCCTACCCCCCACTTCTCCCCTCTGCCCCCCCTCTACCCTAACCCTAACCTCACTTTCCACTTATATGGACAATCAGTAACTGTTTACTTCATGTATTTTAGCACTACCTCACTTTTCATCTGCAATTTCTGTTTTGTCTATTTGTGGTTTTTGTCTGGTCTAGTATGTCTGAGATTCCGCCCTATTTGTATTTTTACCTGAATGTTTGCACATTTTTGTTCTGTCTACTGTGGTTTTGTCTAGTCCAGTATGTCTTTACATTCCGTTTTACTTGAATGTTACTTGAATGTTTTACTTTGTTTGCACATTTTTTTTTGGCACATTTAAATGTTTGCACTGAGGTGGGAGAGGACAGCAGTTTCATCTGTGCTATATATTTTGTATGTATAAGCACATGTGACAATAAAGAGAAATTGAAATTGAAATTGAATTGATCCTAAATCTGGGCACGTGATCGGCTGTGAACTGGAGACATTTGTCACAGTGAGGGACAGGAGGACACTGGACAAACTGCTCTCCATCATGGACACTCCTGCTCACCCACTGCACCAGACTATAGAGGGACAGAGGAGATAATACTCCCTACAACTGTACAACAACTCACCCACTGCACCAGACTATAGAGGGACAGAGGAGATAATACTCCCTACAACTGTACAACAACTCACCCACTGCACCAGACTATAGAGGGACAGATAATACTCCCTACAACAACTCACCCACTGCACCAGACTATAGAGGGACAGAGGAGATAATACTCCCTACACCTGTACAACAACTCACCCACTGCACCAGACTATAGAGGGACAGATAATACTCCCTACAACAACTCACCCACTGCACCAGACTATAGAGGGACAGATAATACTCCCTACAACAACTCACCCACTGCACCAGACTATAGAGGGACAGATAATACTCCCTACAACAACTCACCCACTGCACCAGACTATAGAGGGACAGATAATACTCCCTACAACAACTCACCCACTGCACCAGACTATAGAGGGACAGATAATACTCCCTACAACAACTCAACCACTGCACCAGACTATAGAGGGACAGATAATACTCCCTACAACAACTCACCCACTGCACCAGACTATAGAGGGACAGATAATACTCCCTACAACAACTCACCCACTGCACCAGACTATAGAGGGACAGATAATACTCCCTACAACAACTCACCCACTGCACCAGACTATAGAGGGACAGATAATACTCCCTACAACAACTCACCCACTGCACCAGACTATAGAGGGACAGATAATACTCCCTACAACAACTCAACCACTGCACCAGACTATAGAGGGACAGATAATACTCCCTACAACAACTCACCCACTGCACCAGACTATAGAGGGACAGATAATACTCCCTACAACAACTCAACCACTGCACCAGACTATAGAGGGACAGATAATACTCCCTACAACAACTCACTCACTGCACCAGACTATAGAGGGACAGATAATACTCCCTACAACAACTCACCCACTGCACCAGACTATAGAGGGACAGATAATGCTCCCTACAACACCTCAACCACTGCACCAGACTATAGAGGGACAGAGGAGCTCATTCTCCAACAGCTCCGCTCAAACGTGAGAGATACAGTGAGACAGGACTACATTCATACTATAATACTCCCTACAACTGTACAACTCAATCTTTAGTAACAGATAACCTTATGCCCTGTCAATCAGCAGAGTATTTACACTGTCGTTCTTGTCTCTTGTTTATAGCTGTGATTTTATAGTTTATTTTATATTTTATTACTTATTTTTCTATTTTATTTTGACTTGTACATATACATTTATTTTTATAATTATGTCTCATCTGACACCTGTCTCTGTCCCTGTCTCTGTCTTTTTGCTACACCATCTATTTTTGTTACTCTCTGTTATTATATTGTAATGTTTGAGCTGCTGTGTCCAAATAATTTTCCTTGTGGATCAATAAAGTTTGTCTAAGTCTAAGTCATTTGTAAATAAATGCCCGCAAAAGGGTTAAAACTTGTGCCATTGTCGCACTCCCCTTTATTTGTTGTGGTCCTTCGAGCCGGGGCCGTAACAACAAATATTGTTTTGGCATTAGTATCGTAAACCAGATATGTTTTTAGTATCAAATAGAAAAAGTAAAATGCCAGAACCTGATGGTTATAGCCCAGAGTGGTATAAAATTATTAAAGAACTGTCTCCCATACCGTTAAAAACATTCAACAGGATAATACGATGGTAAAATACCCCCATCCTGGAAAGACGCTGTGATTTCCCTTATTCCAGGGGAGGAGGGGTGGGGTTAGGTTGCCATGGCGCCGTGTGATGCTTTCTCGTGGTGTTTTGCAGCTGAGCACACGGAGCACGGCCAAAGCAACACAATGACTCCTACAGACTCTGACGCAAAAGGGCCTCTGTCCCCGTCCCCCTGTCCACACCGGACACAAAGAAGGACATATGCAAGAGACCCATGTTTGATGTCCATGTACACGCACGAACGCACGCACGCACACGCGCGCACACACACACACACACACACGTATGTACCCCACAGTGTATTATAAATGTGTGTGGGTGGGGTACCCATGGCCTGTTTGCCCATAGCACACTGGTAGGTGTTCCTGGGGGACTGGTTGTGGTGTGGGTACGGGATGAGACCAGCACAGACACCCAGTAAAGTGAAGGGTTCTATCTCCAAGTGCGTCGTGTCTCTGCAAAATAATAAAAATATCGATTATAACGAGCATAAAGTGATTATAGTGTTAGAACGGTGCCCCTCAGATCAGCGAACCCGAACCCTACTCAAATTATATTGTGATTGATTTACCAATGTTTTTGCTTGGTCCTGCATTTGAAGGCTCAGAAAATGTCAATTTTCACCTACCCCCTATCTCTGCCCACTTCCCTGTATTTATTATTCAACAGTATTCTGATGCAGAGTTATGAATACTTGCTTAAAAATCATCACATACTCATTTTTAGGCAATAAAAGCACATAAATGAAAATACATTGTAATTGTATTTTAGTACAGTACTGCAATATCTTAGTATAGTACTGCAGTATTTCAGTACACTACTGCAATTTACAAGGACCAAAATGTAAAATAATCCTGTAAAGTGGAATTTGAGCTCTTGCTGATTTTGTAGTTTTGCCACTGACAAAGAAATGAACATCTCTAATTTTAAAGGTCGGTTTATTTTAACATTGAGACACAGAAAATTAAAAAGAAAATCCAGAAAATCACATTATAGAAAATATATAAACTGATTTGCATTTCATTGTGTGAAAAAGTATTTTTCTGGATTTTCTTTTTGATATTCCATCTGTCAATGTTAAAATTAATGTACCATTAAAATTATAGACTGTTCATTTCTTTGTCAGTGGCAAAACTACAAAATCAGCAAGAGATCAAATATTTATTTCCTTCAGTGTATGTACCAGTTTAATAATAAATCCTCACTTGTGAATCATTCGTTCATAAACAGCGATCTGACAGTCGTTCTCCTCATTCACGTCCAGATACTCGACCAGACCCTCATGCAGGAAGTCCTCAAAGGTCCTTCAGAGAAACAGAAGTGTTAAAATTAACAGTATTTAAAAAGGACACATGTGAAACTCACCTGTAGGACACTTGCCTGTCGGACACTTGCCTGTCGGACACTTGCCTGTCGGACACTCACCTGTATCCCTGAGACAGGTCCTCCATGTGTTTGGTCTTCACCATCGGCTGTCCTTTTTTAACGATGATGTAGGGCCTGAACAAAACCAGCACACTGATATTATTATAATATTAAAACATTTTATAATAATAATAATCATAATCATAATCATCATCATAGTAATAGTAATAATAATAATAATTATTATAATTATAATAATTATAATAACAACAACAACTAAGATCAGACAAAACAGTCCATTTATAGACGTTCTATAGAACTTTTCAGGGGGTTCACCACCTGAGATTTCATAGCTTTGCCTTGACTCCTTCACAGTATGGCATTAAACTGATCTCCATGGAGACAAGCAGGTGATGCTATTTTGGCCAAGTTACAGGTCAGCTCTGTGGAGAGGAGACCCTGTTCACAGTAAGAACGTATGTTTTTTTCTTTTTTTTTTTTTTTTGCAATAAAACACCTGTAATTAGTAAATGCAAGATAGATACGTGAAATGCTATACTGTGGAACATTCAAGGTGAGCTAAAAACAAAACCATGGAGAGAAACTAGAATACACTAGAAAAGTTCAGGGCTGGACCTGCAGAGTCTTCCTCCGTCAGAGGAGATGTACACACAGCGATCACTTGTGTTTGTGGAGATTGACACAAACTCATTTATAAAACCCGCCCTCCGCATCAGCCGGAAGGTGTTCACCAGCTTCTGGTGGTCTCTGATCACCCCCAGAATATTACCTACAACAAAACACAAAAACACGGGTGAGAAGAAGGACCACACCCTCAACAACAAAACACAAAAACACGGCTGAGAAGAAGGACCACACCCTCAACAACAAAACACAAAAACACGGCTGAGAAGAAGGACCACACCCTCAATATTACCTACAGAAAAACACAGGTGAAACACCGGTGAGAAGAGACACAACAACAACAGCAGCTATCTATAATATCTAAAAATACTGACATCACAATATTGGGTGATGTGTGTGTGTCTGTGTGTGTCTGTGTGTGTAACCTCTGGTGGCAGATCTCATCTCCAGAGAAACAAATGAGTATAAAACAGAGGAGCTCTGTGCACGGCCCCGTCTCGTGCACGGCCCCGTCTCGTGCACGGCCCCGTCTCGTGCACGGCCCCGTCTCGTGCACGGCCCCGTCTCGTGCACGTTCACACTGAACTCTCTTTGGGCTTTGACACCTGCTGTTACAGACTAATTAAACCTATGACAGTTAATATAATGTGACGTTATCACAGAACACAAACATACGGAGTAATTAAGGGCCAACTTCTGACTCAAAAATAATACGCCACGAAATGAAGGACTTATCAGCTGAGAAGCAAAACACTAAACTAATGTTTCATGTTCACATGCGACGCTTTCAAAAAGCACAGGATTAAACCCTCTGAAGTGATCTGAAGTCCGTCGCCACAGTGCTCTGTCATGTGCTGTTTGTTTGGTAAACTAGGCTGTTTTTACTTTACTATAGTTAAAAACATTTTAATCAACTGTTTATTATAGTTTAATATTGTAGTAAATTACGCCACAGCCACGTCTGCCTCTAAATGCTCTTAACCACAGGTTTTGATGGTTCTCTAATTTTGACTTAATCTGGAGGAATAAAACCTGCTGTAAATATAAATTATAGTTTTACAGAAATCAAGAAGCAATTTGTAAAGAAAACATGTTGTATATGACAGGAAGTAAAGAGTTCTATTTTAGAAAGTCCCACACTGGTGACGTCACACTGGGAGAATTCTGTCAAAAAAATTCAAAATTTTTCTGACACTTTAAATGTGATTTCAACAAAATAAAGATGTTTTCTTGTAATTAGATAAAATAATCTCTATGACGTTAGAGGAGTTTTGGCCCAGTGTACCACATTGCTATGGTAACAGTTATGGAATTCCCTAGTGTGATGTCACGATTTCCAACCAGGAAGTAAAATTTTAAACCTAAAAAATGCCAAATTGAGGAAACAATGGTAAAATATTTTGTGAAATCTTAAAGATTATGAACTTAACAGTGTTTTAGTAAAATGCGTGGTCCAACCTGTCACAGGGACTTTAAGTGAGAATCTTTTTCATTTTAGTGGAGAATTTGAGAAAAGTTCTGCCTCTAAAATTTGATAAAAAGTAAATTTGTGTAAAAAGTCATGTTCATGTGACCGACACATCACACTGCACCCATTCTCTGGAGGATTTTAAACAGATGTGCAGCCCTAGGCAAAATAATACAACCCTAAAGACAGTTTTACCATTGAGAAAGACGAGGAAGACGCTGGGGTACGACAGCTCTTCTCCACACAGAAGGTTCACATCTTCTACTCCCAGGTTGAAGGCCAGTTTGATGATGGGGCCGTCCTCCATGTCTGTGGTGATGTGTGTCATCAAGGCCAAGTTCTTCACCAAACCACAGGCCTGAGGAGCCAAGCAGATCGAGAGTTCTTTAAGATCCCTCAAAGTGAATCAGGATTAGACTGAACACAGCTAACAAAAGACACGAAGCTGCAATGTTTGAAGCGCCCTATTCTTCTTCTAAAGAGTATCTGCAGTAGTTTTCCACACAAAGCTTTTCTGAATGCATCTCTTCGTTTAATTCAGATTTTGGTCAGTTCTTCTGGACACGTTGGACACACATGAACTTTGAGCAGAAACATATTTTCTAAAATAAATTGTGACTGTAAAGCTCGTCCACAGGGTTAAGGTTAGTGTAGTGTTCACATTAGTGTAAGTGTGTTAGTGTGTTAGCACTTTAGCGTGTTAGCCTGTTGTGTTAGCGTGTTAACAGTCCTCACCTCTCCTTCAGGTGTGTCCGAGGGGCACAGCATGCCCCACTGTGAGGGCTGCAGGGAGCGTGGGCCGCTGACCTTCCTGGTCTTCTCAAACTGGGAGGAGATCCTTGTCATCATGCCCAGAGCAGAGATGTACGAGAGACGAGACAAGACCTGGGTCACGCCCTGACGGTCCATTTTAAACCTCTTCAGAGACCAGTTTCCCTGTGGACCACAGGCCATTTCACCTTCATTTTACCTTCTGAGGTTCTGTTTTTGTTTCACCCACGACTGAAAACCAGATTCTGACTCCAACTCTAACATCAGGTGACGCTGTATAACAGCACGAGCTCAGGTGTACAAGTCAAACTGTTACTGAAAAATCTTGTAATAATACTAATAATACTAATAATAATAATAATAATGCATTTGAGTCGTCTACAGGGTCAGTCCTCTTGGGGGCACTCACGGGTTTGGGTGAGGGTGGGCACTCATGGGCCAAACAAGTAGACGCGTCAACACTTGTGTCGAGTTCTGTAAGTGTCGCCTGTGTCAAGCTGTGTCTCTGTGTTTCACTTTAAGAAAAGTCACGTGACCGATACATCTGCTGTGTAGTTTGGTGTGTTTCGTGTCGGGAGCACTGAAGCAGCACGTGCAGCGCGAAGCGCAGGGCTCAAATCTGTCGCAGTGTCTCAGTTCATCACCACAGAATCACAAACAGAAGAAAGACCTGTTCTGTGTGGCTCATTTTGATCAGTCCCAAATAGAGCCCATGAACTATATTATTTTACTATTATTTTCACAATCATTCACCTCGTCATGTATCACATACATGTTTACTTTATTGTCCAATAGGCTGTGATTTACTTTACTGACATGAGACTGCATTACCTTCTTGGCCAGTTCTTTCATTCGCTGGATATCAGAGCATCGATCACAAATGACTCGAGTGTTCACGTGTCTGAATGAACGAACCCTGCGCCATGTCATTTTTTAAACCACCAGACGGCGCTATAGAACACACCAACACAATGTCAGCACAGTGTGAGACATGTGTTACACACAGCTTGATGCCTTATCTACCCATCACTATTGGGCACTCATGGTGGAGATGGTGTTCACCATAGGGGTTGGGGGTTAGCGTTAAAGGTTAGGGTGGGCACTCACGGTGGAGATGGCGTTCACCATGCCGTTGGTGATCTGGTCCTGGCGCATGTGTTTGACCACATCGAACTGAGCCGCTCTCTGTTTGGGGATGATCTGATCCGCGATCTTCTTCAGCTCAGAGTTAAACTTTTTGAACAGGTCTTCAAACAGCAGAGAGAGGAGCTGCAAACACAACCACCAGAGACATCAACCACTGCACTGTAGAAAATGCAGATCCTAATCGATATTAAAGGTAGTATCGATAACTAGATCCTCATTTTTCACATGTATCAATCCTAAAATAAATCCCACTGACAGGACAGAGCAGAACCTTTCCTGAATGTGTTTAGAACGATCTGGAGCTGATCAGAACAAGGATAAGAGCACAGAGACTAGTGTACACCCATGGACCTGGGTTAGACCTCGACCACTAAGGATTACACAGATATAAGGACACGTGAGAATAGAAAAGAAAGTTCTACTATTTAATGTTGAAAATCACAGGATATTATCTAAACAAAGAGGGTTTTTATTATCAGTGTGGGATCCGAATCGGCATCGAGTATCAAGAATTTTAGTATCGTGACACTGGTCTGTTTCCCTTTGTGTGCGTTTGAGATTTAATAACTCAGTATGGTGTTTTTCCCGATAACCCGGTGCTGCCAGAACCTATAGCCCCCCCGGCCACGCGTTAGCATACAGGCTGTGTGCGTTAGCGTTAGCATACATCATTAGCAAACATCCAAACAAACAGTCAGAGCTGCTGGAAATTAATAAAGAAACGAGGCTTCTGTTGTGCAGCCAGGCCAATTAGCTGAATGTCAGGGAGCCATAATTGAGAGAGGAGATTGCAGGCATCGTTAGTGTGTAACCCCCCCCCCCCATGCTTTAATACAGCGTCTCTGAGCAGGTTGTGGGGGGAAATTAAAGGCCTTAACACAGCAGTAATTACATTATCAGAGCCGTATGGGGGATTAGCCCAATCGCTCCAGTCAAGGCCCATTTCTATTGTCTTATATTCTCTTGCTGCACAGAAATCCTCACGCTCCCTCAGCCTCAGGGGTTCAGAGCCAGTGCGGCGGCGTATCTTGCTCATGACAAAGACGCGCTAAAAATATGGCGAGGAACAAAACAAAACAGAAAAACAAAGCTCAGGAGAATAATGAGACTTATTAAAAAGGCCACACAGAACAAAGACGCAGGTGAAAGATCGAGACACAGCCAGCGCCCAAATCCAACGCGCCAACCACACGCTAAACACACGCCAAACACACACCAACCACACGCTAAACACACGCCAAACACACACCAACCACACGCTAAACACACGCCAAACACACACCAAACACACGCTAAACACCAAACACACACCAACCACACGCTAAACACACGCCAAACACACACCAACCACACGCTAAACACACGCCAAACACACACCAACCACACGCTAAACACCAAACACACACCAACCACACGCTAAACACACGCCAAACACACACCAACCACACGCTAAACACACGCCAAACACACACCAACCACACGCTAAACACACGCCAAACACACACCAAACACACGCTAAACACCAAACACACACCAACCACACGCTAAACACACGCCAAACACACACCAACCACACGCTAAACACACGCCAAACACACACCAAACACACGCTAAACACCAAACACACACCAACCACACGCTAAACACACGCCAAACACACGCCAAACACACACCAAACACACACCAAACACACGCCAAACACACGCCAAACACACACCAACCACACACCAACCACACACTAAACACACGCCAAACACACGCCAAACACACGCCAAACACACGCCAAACACACGCTAAACACCAAACACACACCAACCACACGCTAAACACACGCCAAACACACACCAACCACACGCTAAACACACGCCAAACACACACCAAACACACGCTAAACACCAAACACACACCAACCACACGCTAAACACACGCCAAACACACACCAAACACACACCAAACACACGCCAAACACACGCCAAACACACGCCAAACACACGCCAAACACACACCAAACACACGCTAAACACACGCCAACCACACGTTAAACACACACCAAACACACGCTAAACACACACCAAACACAAAACACACACCAAACACACGCCAATCACACGCCAAACACACAACACACGCTAAACAAACACCAAACACACGCCAAACACATGCCAAACACACGCTAAACACACGCCAAACACACGCCAATCACACGCCAATCACACGCCAAACACACAACACACGCTAAACAAACACCAAACACACGCCAAACACACAACACACACTAAACACACACCAAACACACGCCAAACACATGCCAAGGACACCCCAACCACATGTCAAACACATGCCAAAAATACAGGGCAAACACAGCGCCGTTAGGAACAGTTAAGTATGTTCTGTTTACTGAGGTAAAACATGTAATAAATAATAAGTAATAAATAAAAGGGCTTCAGAGCTTGAAGGCATTCATGTAAAGAACATGTGCCCACGAAGGTGGCAACACAAAGCTCTCCTTTGGAAACTATCCCTCGATCTACTTTTGCACCAATAGAAAAGTATTACAGAATATAGAATGCATTATATTATATATTATAGAAATGTTCCGTGGTTGAACATCTCACAAACTCACGTGATTCTAAAATATCCAAATGTGCAGCATTCACTTTTCTGTAATATAGGTCCTTTAATGATAAATTGAAAAATGACAGAAAAATGTAAATTGACGTTTCATCTGTCCGGCCAGCTCCAGGCGCTTGTTGCCGTAGTAACCTCACCTGTCCGGCCAGCTCCAGGCGTTTGTTGCCGTAGTAATCGCGGTCGTCCACCTTGTTGTCTCCTTGTGCCAGGATGACCCGCCGCACCATCACCGCGAGGTAGATGCACTTGGCCCGGAAGTTAAACTCTTTGACCTAAAGTGAAAAAGATCCAGTGTTATTATCAGTATTTAAATGGACAGAGTCAGACGCTGAATGAGTCTCGTTTACACACCGGTACGTGGGTCAGGATCAGTGACGCCAGCAGCTCTCGGGCCTCCTCCATCTTGGTTTTTTTAGGCCCACCCCACATGCGCTGCCGCCGTACTTTATTACCCAGAAACCTCAGGGCCTAAAACAAGAACGCTAGCATTCAGTAGACCCTGTGTGTGTGTGCGTGTGTGTGTGTGTGTGTGTGTGCGTGTGTGCGCTGGGACCACAGTCACTAAGAAAACCATTGGTAACACTTTACACCGCAGTGGATTAAAATCCTGCAGTGCTCCGTTCCCCTGCTTAAGAAGACACATGTGCAGGTCCGCCTGAAGTTTGCCAATGAACACCTGAATGATTTAGAGATTGGGAGAAGGTGCTGTGGTCAGATGAGACCAAAATCGAGCTCTTTGGCATTAACTCAACTCGCCGTGTTTGGAGGAAGAGAAATGCTGCCTATGACCTCAAGAACACCATCCCCACCGTCAAACATGGAGGTGGAAACATTATGTTTTAGGGGAGTTTTTCTGCCAATGGCACAGGAGAACTTCACCACATCAACAGGAGGATGGATGCCAGTCTCCAGACCTTAACCCTATAGAAAACCTATGGAGGAGCTGAAGCTCCGAGTCGCCAAGCAACAGCCATGAAACCTTAATGATTTAGAGATGATCTGCAAAGAAGAGTGGACCAGAGTTCCTTCTGATATTTGCACAAACCTGATCATCAACATCTGACCTCTGTGCTGCAAACAAGAGTTTAAGTCTTTTTTGGCTCGAGGATCAAATACTTATTTCACTCAATGAAATGCAAATCAGTTTATATATTTTCTTTAAAGTTATTTTCTGGATTTTCTTTTTGATATTCCATCTGTCAATGTTAAAATTAATGTACCATTAAAATTATAGACTGTTCATTTCTTTGTCAGTGGCAAAACTACAAAATCGGCAAGAGATCAAATATTTATTTCCTTCAGTTCTCTCACACACACACACACACACACACACACACACACACACACACACACACACACACACACACACACACGGCGATATATAGTGATCATCATGACAGGCTTGTAGGAGCTTAAATAATGAAAATTTAAAAAGCTCTGTTACACTTTGTGATGTCAAACAGTGGATCCGCAACAGAAGAACAAACACACATTAGCATCACATTTGACCCAGCTCCTGACCTTTGAACTCTGAAAGGGTCACGGGGGGGACCACCCAGGGGCCCCCCATTGCAAATTAAAACTGTATTAAACTGTCATAACAGAATCTGAAACGCACAGAAAAGCTTGAATTATTCATTAAAATTAAAATAATGATTAAAAAACTTAGAAAAGGCGAAAAACTAAAGACTAATAATTATGAAAGATATTTGAAAACAGTGACGCTAATTTGATCCATTCCCATTTTTTGTGACACTAAAAAAGATCAGATGACACGTCAGGACAATTAATGTGAAGATAACGTGATAACAGTGTTTCTTCTGAAGCCTTATCTGCCTTTAATTATACAGACAGAGGGAGGACAGAGGAAGGATAGAGGGAGGACAGAGAGACGAGAGAGGGAGGACAGAGGAAGGACAGAAAGAGGACAGAAAGAGGACAGAGGGAGGATAGAGAGACGAGAGAGGGAGGACAGAGAGAGGACAGAGGGACGACAGAGGAAGGATAGAGGGAGGACAGAGGGAGGACAGAGAGAGGAGAGAGGGAGGACAGAGGGAGGACAGAGAGAGGGAGGACAGAGGGAGGACAGAGAGAGGGAGGACAGAGGGACGACAGAGGAATGACAGAGGGAGGACAGAGAGACGAGAGAGGGAGGACAGAGAGAGGACAGAGAGAGGGAGGACAGAGGAAGGACAGAAAGAGGACAGAAAGAGGACAGAGGGAGGATAGAGAGACGAGAGAGGGAGGACAGAGAGAGGACAGAGGGACGACAGAGGAAGGATAGAGGGAGGACAGAGGGAGGACAGAGGGAGGACAGAGGGAGGACAGAGAGAGGGAGGACAGAGGGACGACAGAGGAATGACAGAGGGAGGACAGAGAGATGAGAGAGGGAGGACAGAGAGAGGACAGAGAGAGGGAGGACAGAGGGACGACAGAGGAAGGACAGAGGGAGGACAGAGGGAGGACAGAGGGAGGACAGAGGGAGGACAGAGAGAGGGAGGACAGAGGGATGACAGAGGAAGGATAGAGGGAGGACAGAGGGAGGACGGAGGGAGGACAGAGGGAGGACAGAGGGAGGACAGAGGGAGGACAGAGAGAGGAGAGAGAGAGGACAGAGGGAGGACGGAGGGAGGACGGAGGGAGGATAGAGGGAGGACAGAGGGAGGATAGAGGGACGACAGAGGAAGGATAGAGGGAGGACAGAGGGAGGACGGAGGGAGGACAGAGGGAGGACAGAGGGAGGACGGAGGGAGGACAGAGGGAGGACGGAGGGAGGACAGAGGGAGGACAGAGGGAGGACAGAGGAAGGATAGAGGGAGGACAGAGGGAGGACGGAGGGAGGACAGAGGGAGGACAGAGGGAGGACAGAGAGAGGGAGGACAGAGGGACGACAGAGGAAGGACAGAGGAGGACAGAGGGAGGACGGAGGGAGGACAGAGGGAGGACAGAGGGAGGACGGAGGGAGGACAGAGGGAGGACAGAGGGAGGACAGAGAGAGGAGAGAGGACAGAGGGAGGACAGAGGGAGGACAGAGAGAGGGAGGACAGAGGAAGGACAGAGGGAGGACAGAGAGACGAGAGAGGGAGGACAGAGAGAGGACAGAGGGACGACAGAGGAAGGATAGAGGGAGGACAGAGGGAGGACGGAGGGAGGACAGAGGGAGGACAGAGAGAGGAGAGAGGGAGGACAGAGGGAGGACAGAGAGAGGAGAGAGGGAGGACAGAGGGACGACAGAGGAAGGACAGAGGGAGGACGGAGGGAGGACGGAGGGAGGACAGAGGGAGGACAGAGGGAGGACAGAGGGAGGACAGAGAGAGGAGAGAGAGAGGACAGAGGGAGGACAGAGGGAGGACAGAGGGAGGAGAGAGGGAGGACAGAGGGAGGACAGAGAGAGGAGAGAGGGAGGAGAGAGGGAGGACAGAGGGACGACAGAGGGACGACAGAGGAAGGACAGAGGGAGGACAGAGAGACGAGAGAGGGAGGACAGAAAGAGGACAGAGGGAGGACAGAAAGGACAGAGGGAGGACAGAAAGAGGACAGAGGGACGAGAGAAAGAGGACAGAGGGACGAGAGAGGGAGGACAGAGGGACGAGAGAGGGAGGACAGAGGGACGAGAGAGGGAGGACAGATAGAGGACTGAAAGAGGACAAAGGGAGGGGGAGGAGGAGAGGGGAAGTCTCTCCTGTCCCTCAGTCTCTCCTGAATAATCACTGAACTATCGTCAAACAAAACCAGAACAGGAGCCTGAACGCTGAAGACTCTTCAAATGAAAGATACTTCAGAGACTGAAGACTAACGAGGGCCGTACCTGCCGCACCTGCCATCACGTGTCCTCAATTCATTAAAAGGGCCCATGTCCAACTGTCCTCTGCTCTGTTCTAATGTCGTTTCCTCGTCACACACCTGGAGTTGTGTTTTGTTTCATTCACATGTTTAACACACAAACCTGCAGATTTAACACGAGTTCTTCTCTCAAACTGAAAACACTCTGTTCCACCTTGTGATGTCATCATGTGGTGATACAGGAAGTGCTCCACTGTGTTTTTAAACTCCACACACCTTCACTAGAATCATTTGGATCATTTCAGTCCTGGAATTGCCGATCTCTACTGAACTAAAGGTAAAAGGAGCTGTTCACTTGAAAACTACCACTTGATGACATCACAAGGTGGAACAGAGCGTTTGGAGCTTTGGAGATGTAGACAGACTAATAATAAAGAGTTCCTCAAACATGTGAATGAAACAAACAACTCCAGCTCTGTTTTTGAGGGGGAACATCAGAACATGGATTAAAGTTAAGAGTCAGTTTTGTGTGATACTGGACTTTAAAGTACCACATGTTTGAAATGTAATATTAAGATTAACAAGAGATTTAAGTAAAAACAAAATTGACACTGTACGGAGATGGATCAGTGTCATGACATACTGTGGAATATTTTAGCCAAAAGAACAACATCTCTATGGAGACGAGCAGGATAAGGACCCCCTCCAGGACAAATAAAGAGTCTGTCACAGGAATGCATGTTTTCAGTACAATATAAACCAAAAAGAAAACTTTGTATCTCTTGCTTTTGCTAAAAAGTGACATGGTGGGGCTTTAAATATATACATTTTTGACCATCTTACCCGCACTCTTTTTGGCTTATTTTTTGTACTTTTAATACATAGACAGCATTAGAATTCTCACTGATGGTTTAAAAATGAATTAATCTGTTATTTTTGTAGAACCGCACAGAGATCCGGCAACTAAAATCACTGTTCTGTATCACTACACTGTGAGCATCACCATAGCAACGGGTAAACAAATGAACGGCTGTGAGGAGGGACAAGCTTCAACTAACACAGAAATAACTTTAAACATCCACAGACAAAAGGTTCAAATTAAAAAGCCTTTTCGCACTTGTTTAATCTGTACGTATATATATATATATATATATATATATATATATATATATATATATATATATATATATATATATATATTAATCTAACAATGCCTGTATCAATTATTTATTTTAAAAAATTAAAGTTAAAAAGTTTTTTCATACCAGTTTTTAGCGTTTGGCGTCTCATGCACCACCAGGGCTACTTTAATATTTAAACTGGAGCTAAAGTTTGAAAGGCCCTGATTTATTGTATTGATACTTTGCAGTGACGTCTCACTGGGGGTGCTCTACATGCATCTCTATGGCAGAGTGTTTAGGGGTTACCACGGTGACACAATGCACTCACTGACAACAACAAACATTGACAAAAATTGTCTCAAGATGAAGACAAAGTGATTTAAAGAGCACATTTTCATGTGCCTGTGATCAGAGCATTCATGGTCCTGTTTAGGAGTTTGATTTTCAGCTAAAAGGTGAGACTCACTGAAAAACTGTTTGCTAATGCTAATGCTGATGCTAATGCTAATGCTAGCTTGTGACTGTCATGTTCTTTAGAGGGACTTGTTTAACAGCACAGATCAGCTCAGGTGGAGTTCTGAGTCAGATTGTGTTCAAATAAAACTCAGATTAAAGTCTAACTGGGGTCACAGAGCTTCAGACAAAGTAGTGCTTTCAGTTAGCATCGTACGGGATGTCATTAACTGTAAAGTATCAATTATGGTCAGGGTTAGTATCTATGGTACCTGCGTTTGTGTGAAGATCTGAGCTTTCTGACACTCTTCCAGACTCGGGGCGAAACTGGCCATGACGTGCTCCTCTGTGCCGATCATCTGTACGATCTCCTGGTCACTCTCTACACCCATACCCTGTGAGTGACAGGTGAGCGGCAGGTGAGTGCCAGGTGAAAAACCCTTTACTGCAGTGAAAAAGTGCTACAATATCTCAAAGTTCACAATGAGTGAAGTCTACACAGTCTCTAAACTCAGATCTTTAGGCGAGGTCGGGGGGCGCACAGGAGTCCTGACATTTGCTTATGGAAATGTGAAGTGTGGGAACAATCCACAGTCAGTCTGCAGCTGTGCCCGCTGTGCCTGCCGTGGGGCACATCAGAGGGGCAAACGTCACACACGGGCAGCCTCTGTGGTAAATACTGTTAATCAGGCCAGCTGGAGGAATGGCATTTCATCAACAACAGCAAAAAAAAAAAAAATATCACACAAAAAACCTCAGGTGAAGTCAGTTCTCAAACAATCTCAGCTCAGTTTGACTCTGTGCCTGGAAAAGTGGTTTTGCACTGCCCCCTGGTGGTGTGGGACTGCATCTGCACCTCATTGTACCTTGAATATGATGGCAATGGGAGCGTCCTCAGACAGAGTGTTGTGTCTCAGATAGAAGCGCCCTTGTTTTACAATCATATTAGTTCTGCTTTTCTTCTCATGAGTGGAGCTGTAAATAAAACATTACAGAAAATACTTTTAATACAGTAACACAGAACAAACTGTACAGGGCGGCACTGGTTTAAATGTTTTGTACCTGGTAACAGAGGCTCCCACTGCTCCTTTTCTGTCTTGCTCCACAATGATCCTGTTCTTGGACAACTGCTCCTGGATCAGAATCACTTTCTCCTGCCCTTTCACAATAAAGTACCCACCTGAGCACAAGCAGAGCGCGCACGCACACACACAAACACAAACACACAAACACACAAACACACAAACACACGCACGCACGCACGCACGCACGCACGCACACACACGCACGCACACACACACACACACACACACATTAAATCCTGCCCTTTCACAATAAAGTACCCACCTGGGCACAGACATAAACAGCCAAACAGACTCTGAGCATTTTTTAAAACAGTGACTCTGGACGCTTTTGTACCTGGATCCAGGGGACATTCATTTAGTTTTGAAAACTCCATCGGTGTTTTTCCAGAGAGAACACAGTTTGAACTTCTCAACATAATCGGCATCCTAACAGACAGACATAAAAGTAATTTAAAAAGCAGTTCATAACATAGTAGTAGTAAGAGTACGTTAAAATAGTAATATTTAAAATAGTGCGGATCACTGTAGGCCACGGGCTAGGGTAGTCACGTGTGCACCCCCCACAACCCTATAAATTTGGTATCACTGGAAACCTTGGGATGTCTAGATTACAATTATAACTGGTAACAGTAAAAAAACTGGGACTTGCTATGACAAATCAATAGTTTTATTGACCTACCATAAAACTCATGAAATGGCTGAATGCGAAACCTGTGATTTCGCCACATGATACAAAGACTCAGTAAATCATCAATTTTTCACTTAAATAAACATATAAGGCATGAAATGAAAGCGAACTCTGTGCCAAATCATTCCCTTTTTAAATGATATGTCTGTCTTAATTGTGTCTGAAGATATGCTTTAGTGAAGTATGACACCATATAAACAATAAATGCTCGTATGACAATACATGATGAATATGACAATAGTTCTGTTTTCATCATAATTCTACATACATTTGCCTAAACTATATGCACAACAAGAAAGCCCAATCTCTCAGCTTTGATCTCATGCCAAAAGTAATCTGGTAGGACAAATACTAGCAAAGATATCATATGTTTTACCTAGTGATCGATAAAACACTTAAATGAATGCTGAAGATCGCATAATGTTCCCATATTCAGCTTAAAAATTGAAATGCCATATGTTTCGAGGTATCAACAAACCTACACTTGCAATATTACCACTTTCATTTCCATCATATACAATGTTTGATATGTCTCAGTGTGCCACAATAACTCAATAACCAGTAACACATAAATTGACACAAAAAGTCAATCTCGCCAAGCTTTCAAAACGTATGTCAAAAACAATAACTGATTCTGTTACTTATCTTTTCTGAAACATAAAAGAAAACTAATGAACATGTTTTTTTCGGTCGTTTTGTTTTAGTGAGTTTTTTGTGCATTTATTTTGACCTGTAACATAGATCATCTCAGTCTGAATCACAGTCACTTTCATCTTCCACAAATGATTCAAAGTCAGCATCGATATCACAAACCAGATCTGAATCTAAGTCATCCAGGTCCTCACTGAAGTCCTCAGTTACCACAGTTTCCTGAGCAATATCTAGAAGTTCTTTTGGCAGGAAATCACCTGTGAACCAGATCGGTAGTAATTGCACCTGCTAAGACATATTAAACATTGTATGTGGGTGAAACTTGGGAATATTAGAAGTACAGGTTTGTTGATACCCTAAAACCTATGGCATTTCAATTTTATTTCAAGTTAAAAACATTTTAATAATATATAATTCAAGTTGAAGTGATGATGCGATCTTCAGCATTCATTTAAGTCGATCACTAGGTAAAACATATGATATCTTTGCTAGTATTTGTCCTACCAGATTACTTTTGGCATGAGATCAAAGCTGAGAGATTGGGCTTTCTTGTTGTGCATATAGTTTAGGCAAATGTATGTAGAATTATGATGAAAACAGAACTATTGTCATATTCATCATGTATTGTCATACGAGCATTTATTGTTTATATGGTGTCATACTTCACTAAAGCATATCTTCAGACACAATTAAGACAGACATATCATTTAAAAAGGGAATGATTTGGCACAGAGTTCGCTTTCATTTCATGCCTTATATGTTTATTTAAGTGAAAAATTGATGATTTACTGAGTCTTTGTATCATGTGGCAAAATCACAGGTTTCGCATTCAGCCATTTCATGAGTTTTATGGTAGGTCAATAAAACTATTGATATGTCATAGCAAGTCCCAGTTTTTTTACTGTTACCAGTTATAATTGTAATCTAGACATCCCAAGGTTTCCAGTGATACCAAATTTATAGGGTTGTGGGGGGGGTGCACACGTGACTATCGTAGCCCGTGGCCTACTGCACAAACACACCTCCCGATGGGCAGAGCGTTGCGTATGACCCTCTGGCTCCCTCTGGTGTATTCTATGTCCACAGTGATCGGAGCAGAGTAGGTCATGTCCCGAAGACGGCACTGAAAGAACACAAGAACACATGAGCACGCGGTCACATGATCACGCGGTCACATGATCACGCGGTCACATGATCACGCGGTCACATGATCACGCGGTCACATGATCACGCGGTCACATGATCACGCGGTCACATGATCACGCGGTCACAGGATCACGCGGTCACAGGATCACGCGGTCACATGATCACGCGGTCACATGATCACGCGGTCACAGGATCACGCGGTCACAGGATCACGCGGTCACAGGATCACGCGGTCACAGGATCACGCGGTCACAGGATCACGCGGTCACAGGATCACACGGTCACATCTCTGAAGCTTTTGAGGATTTATTTTTATTCTTTGTCCAAAGATAAACCACATTTTTGTCTTTTGTGACTCACCTCATGAGGAGACACGGGTCTAGTCACATTAAAACTTTCTTCCACATCAGGCATTCCCACGTAAATATTCAGATATCTGCAGAGACAGAGGGTCATGGGAGCGTATAATGTTAAATATAATGTAATGTTTCATATGCTAAACTTAATATAATGTTATGTTTTATATAATGCAGCCAACTTACTTTAGATACCACATGGGATCTGCGTCACTTGTGATTTTTTCATTGGCCTTCATTATTTTCTTTATCTGCAAAATATTTGTGTGGTGATGTGATTATATATATATATATATATATATATAATTACCTCGACATTGATGAAATAATTGAAGGAGTCAATGTGCTGCTTCACCAAACCCTTCACCTGAAACACGAGCGCACGTCACACTTATTCATAACTTATACCTTATTATAGGTAATAAAAAATAAATACATTATAAGCCGAGTACAACTCTTGTTTCACCCATTTCAAACACATGGAATATATATAATAAATATAATGTAATATAAAATAATATACAATACAGTCTATTTCTTTATACCACGCCGCTGAAAAGCACTCTCACCTTTAGAAATGCTGGAAGCAGCTTCCATTTATCCTGATAAACAAAAGGGTTTATTGAAGTTAACACTATTTTTATGATAAACGTGCAGTTGTTTTTGTGCTCCGGTGCAGGTTTAATCTTTTTAAACTCACCTCCACAGAGTTCACCGGAGCCGCCAGCTCCTGCGGGCTCATGTCGCAAAACTCTTCCATTTTTTAAACTAAACTGCTCTCATTTTAGAAGAGTTATCATATTATTTGAAATATTCGTACCGAACTGTCGGAAGCAACAGCAGCATGCGTCCGACTGGTGCAACAGCGTAAAAACCCCGTGCAAACGCATGTTAATACAGATGGTTCCGCCCTCTGCAGGTGACTTGTGTATTGTACATCATTAACTTTATATATATTTTATATATACAGTATTCTGTGACTGTACATCATTAACTTTATATATATTTTATATATACAGTATTCTGTGACTGTACATCATTGACTTTATATATATTTTGTATATACAGTATTCTGTGACTGTACATCATTGACTGTTCACTTGTTGTACACAGAACAATGCTCAAAACCAAAGAATATTCAAATAAAAAATAATCCAAAAGTAACTGAGACAAAACTTAGAACACTGAAGTCTGATCCCGTCAGGACTCAGAGGTTCAGCAGGACCAGGGCCTGGGCAGGACTTGGACACACTGGGAAAATCAGGAACCACAGGGGGGCGCCAGTCGCAAAAACTGTCGTTGTGTCCTTAGGCAAGGCACTTCACATTGCCTAGTATGAAAGTGGTGTGTTTGTGTGTGTGAGTGATGGTGGTGGTCGGAGGTGCTGATGGCACAGATTGGCAGCCTCACTTCTGTCAGTCTGCCCCAGGGCAGCTGTGGCTACAGTAGAAATTTACCACCAGCAGGTGTGGAGTGAATGAAGAATGATCTGGAAAGTGTCTTTGTGACACATGTCTGTGAAATAGCCTACAGTCTATGGTTTAAATATGCAAAAGCCATATATACTTCTTTATACAGTCTGCAGTAATGTGTATTAAACATATCATATAACATATATGATATTGAAATTTCCCCACTGTGGGACGAATAAAGGATTATCTTATCTTATCTTATCTTATCTTATCTTATCTTATCTTATCTTATCTTATCTTATGTTTTTTAACATATACATATCCTAGCATTGATTTCCTTATTATTAGCCAAAGGGGTCATCTATCACCATTATTACATGTTTAATGCCATGCTGTGGAACATTTCAGACAAAGTATTATCTCCATAGAGATGAGTGGATGGTGGACCAGAAAAGTGTCTTGTACCTTTAAAGATGCAGTGTGTAACTTTTCTGGTACTTAGCAAAAGGAGAAATTTAATTTGTCAACTGGACAGTCTATTTCAAACCCACAAACACTTTAAAGACAAAAACTGGTCCATCCTAAGGACAAAACACTGAGCCACAAACAAAGCAATGTGGTCTACTCCATTCAGTGTAGTGAAGACTGCAGGGGGCGCTACACTGGAGAAACAAAACAGACACTTCACAAAAGGATGTATCAACACAGACGGGAAAACCAGGGTGGGCCGCAATCTGCCGTACATCTCCACCTAAAAGCCACAGGCCACTCCTTTGAGGACAGCGAGGTCCAGATCTTGGCCAGAGAAAAGAACTGGTTTGAGAGGAGGAGTTAAAGAAGCTATTTTTGTCAAGAAAGAGAATCCTTCCTTGAACAGAAATGGAGGTCTCAGACATCATTTGTCTCCATCTATAACTCTATCCTCAAACCTAAATCAAAACAAACAGAGAAAACAATGGGACTAGCCAGGACATGTCCAGAGGTGTGAAAACACCATCATGGCCCTGAATGGTTCTGCTAACTACTCCCCCACTCCCACTCCATATTGAATAGACCCACCGAACTAACAGAAACTGTAAACAAATATGTGTGTCTCAGAGTCATTTCATTGTAGTTAGCGCCCCCTTCAGGCAGATATAAAGCAGTGTCCACCAGCATCTGACCAGAACTGAAGAAGCAGCTTGGATGAGCTGCGAAACGTATTCGACCAAATAAACTCTGTCCAGTTGACAAATTAAATTTCTCCTTTTGCTATGGATTCTACCTGGACGACTGAGGGATTCTACACACTTTTCTGGTACTTGTTTCTATGGATACGTCACTGCTCTGCCTGGAATGTTCCATAGTGTGACATTAACAGCTCTACTTTACATTTATTCAATTACAGGTGGTTTTAGAGCTCAAAAATACCTAGAAAAACAGACATTCTGACTGTGAGCGGGGTCGCCTCTCCACAGATCTGGAACTTGGTCTGGTTTGGTTTCTATGAAGGTAGAAAGGTTTAATGCCATACTGTGGAACAATCCTGACAAAGTAATAACATCTCCATGGAGAAAAGTGTTTGACGGACCCTCCACCAGAAAAGTTACACAGTGCAGCTTTAAATTTATATTCCCACTGAGCACAACAAAAAATCAGTAAAAGGCTGAGTCTGGGGTATTGTGTTTATTTTAAAACAATATAATATGTATATACTATATATACTAACGCACTAAACTACAAATACAATTGTGTTTCATGAGATGATTTCAGTTTGGCTGTTTATGTTTTCTACAGTAAAAGTGTTAATCTCTGTGTCAGTGAGCCTGCTCGTGCACGTGTGCACGTGCGAGTGCACAGACTATGACTCTGCACGTGCGAGTGCACGTGCAAGTGCACAGACTATGACTCTGCACGTGCAGACTGCGCCTGCGTGCGCACGTGTCTGCTGTTGCTGCTCAGGAGTTTGGGATACGCCGTTTCAATGGAGCGTCCGTGTCGGACGACCACCAGCTCCATCTGACATTGGTCGATGTTCACCAGGACAGTAGTGCTCCTCTCGGTGGACAGGAGGAACACTACAGTGTACAGCGCCATCTCAAACTCAGGACTGGTCCCAATGAAGGCACTGCCCACGGGCTTCACCACACCGTGCCAACTGAACTGCAGGTTCAGGACATGGTCATCCTGATCGGGCTGTAAGCACAACACACGGCATAACGTCTCTCACACACACTTTGTATGGATAATACATGAATAATATGTTAATAATATGTTAATAACACTAATATTAATGTTGATATCTGCAGTTAAGTGTCAGTCAGGGTCAGGGTTACAGAGCGCCTGTGGTCAGGGTCAGGGGCTGTAACATGCTCAGTTTTGGTGAGAACAGAACTCTGTTATTAAAGGTCATCTTTTATTCACAATAATTTAAAATATCTCAATCACAAAGTATTCAGAAACACTCGTGAGGTCCTACAGGCCCACACATGAGGTCCCACACCCACGAGGTCCCACCCACGAGGTCCCACCCACGAGGTCCCACACACGAGGTTCCACACTCACAAGGTCCCACACTCACAAGGTCCCACACTCACGAGGTCAAACAGGCCCACACACATGAGGTCCCACACTCACGAGGTCTCTGAGGCCCGCCTTGAATCCTTTGTAATCCAGGTGTAGATTTTTCTCCTGGAGGTAAAACTGGACCCAGTTGTGGAAACCGATGAGTTCATTTCCAGAACGAGTTTCTCCGACAAAAACGTGTTCAAACCCGCATGAGTCCAGCCTGAAAGGAGGACACACAAACATCTCCAGCTCACTCACACGGAATAATAATAATAATAATAATAATAATAATAATAATTATTATTATTATTATTATATTATTATTATTATTATTATTATTATTATTATTATTATAACACAAATAAAACACATGTACGTATGTGATAAAGCCTTATATGGAGTTAACATGATTATGTGAGATTCAGGAGCTGGACCTCCTCCTCCAGCTTCTCTTCGCCTTTGTGTACAGACCTCGACTCTGCCCTCCCACCGCCCCACCCTCGTACTGCCGCGGCGTGGCACTCACTGACTGTTCCTCTGCCGGCGGTACAAGTGGAACCAGATCAGGTCGAGTTGATTCTTGAAGGTTCTGAGGTCAGAGCTGGAGAGCCTTTTGCTCACCAGGTACTGATGGGCCCGCTGCAACAGAACATGAGACTGTGATGAGAAGAGGCCAATGTGTGTTTCTGATTTCTGTTCTAATGTTGTTTCCTCATCACAAACAGACCTGGAGTTGTGTTTTTAAACTCCAGACATCTTCACTAGAATCATTTAGATCATTTTTTCAGCCCTGAAACTGCCGATCTCTGATTCATGCATGTCTCAGAAATCCTGTATTGTCCTGCATTCAATGAACCTGTTTCTGTCACTGAGCTGTTTCAGATCAACACTGGAGTTTACAACGAACAAAATGTGAAATAAAGATCTGTTGATGGTCATAGTTTCTTTCTAACTTGTTTAAAAAGCCCAGAGTCTTCTCCTGGTGTTTGTGGAGATCAAGACTATGGAGAAGTCCACAAATGCTGCAGTGTTTTTCTCACTTCACTGCTGCAAAAACACCATTCCTTTTCCCAGTGAAGCCCCGACTGACCCCCAAACCCCACCAGACCTCACCAGACCTCACCAGACCTCACCAGACCTCACCAGAACTCACCAGAACTCACCAAAATCAGACAAAACCAGACAAAACCAGACAAAACCAGACGATTAAAGGTGTATGCTGGAACTTTTACAGATCAGACCAGATCTTGAGCCACAAGATCTCGACACAACGCTGATTTTTTTCCCATGTTTCTGCGTTTGGATAAAAAAGGGTCATCTTTGTGCATTGCATAACTTTCCTGCTCGTCTCCATGGAGATGTTATTGCTTTGTCTAGAATGTTTCACAGTGTAGATTAAACCTAGCTATCTCAAGGGAGACAACTATAGGCTACATCACAGGTCAGATCTGTGGAGAGGCGACCCTGTTCACAGAGAGAATTATTGTATTTTTGAGCAATAGAAACACATACTGAATAAATGTTAGATAGATGTGTTTAATGTCATACCACGGAACATTCCAGGCAAAGCAATAACATCTCCATGGAAATCAGCAGGTGGTGGACCCTCCACTGGGAAAGTTTGATCTAATTATATAGTATTACAAATGATGTCAAAATGTGAAGACTGTGTTGCCCATAGACTGAATAAAGGAGTGTTTGGTGTCGCTTCACTCCCACTGACTCCAGATTCACATTTTCTGGGAAAGACGCTCACGGGGCGGTTCTCTGAAGCAGACGCAGGTTGGTGCATGTTAAACCCACCCTCATGACTGGAGTCTGCAGCACCGTGTCCAGGAACTGGCTGATCTCCAGCAGCTCATCTGCTGTGACCTGCTCTGCCACGCCCGTCGCACGCTCAAAATTATCCAGAAGTCTGATGAGCCCTGAGGAGCAAAACAACAAAAGAACGTGTGAACATCACATAAAACTTCCCCCTTTAAGCTATTTTCTGTTCCTCCTCACAAACACACCTGGAGTTGTGTTTGTTTCATTCACATGTTTGAGGAACTCTTTATTATTAGTCTGTCTACATCTCCAAAGCTCCAAACTCTCTGTTCCACCTTGTGATGTCATCAAGTGGTAGTTTTCAAGTGAACAGCTCCTTTTACCTTTAGTTCAGTCGAGATCGGCAATTCCAAGACTGAAATGATCCAAATGATTCTAGTGAAGGTGTGTGGAGTTTAAAAACACAGTGGAGCACTTCCTGTATCACCACATGATGACATCACAAGGTGGAACAGAGTGTTTTCAGTTTGAGAGAAGAACTCGTGTTAAATCTGCAGGTTTGCGTGTTAAACATGTGAATGAAACAAACACAACTCCAGGTGTGTGTGTGACATCAGAGAACACTGTAACATTGGCCCTTTAAGCCTAAAATAAATACATCTTTTTATTTTTTTATAAACTTACTCGCAAATGTGGTGATGGTTTGAAATTTGTTTTCATTTACGTTGGAAAACAGCGGGAGAGAGGCGTGGTCTCGTACCAAGGTGCTCCCCTGGTTCACAAATCCAGCTCTGCCCTGCAGTTATGCAACAACACTCGAGCATTTAAAAATGAAAAAGTAAAGAATAAAAGAATAAGAGTTCGTCATTCACCTGCACTGACAGAGTGTAGTCCAGCCCGGGGCTCAGGCGGTGTGTGTCCAGTCTCCATAATTCATTAAAGAGATTTGTGAGCTCCTGGTTTAACACGGGTCTGTTCAAAATCAAACACTAAAGTTGTTAAAGTGGTTTATGGGATAAAAAAGGAATCCAAGATTTACCTGGACGCATCTAGTCCAGAAAAGTAAACAAAGAACACGAAAACCCAATTCAGTCTGGAAAAAGAGAAACAAGAGTTAAACAAAAGTGCGTTAAGTGTATTTATTCACTAAATACAGACTATAAACTATATTTAAAATAACTCCAAAGGTGCGATACCTGCTCGTCATGGCGCCTCCTGCTCGGTGCGTGCTCAGCTCTGCTCTGAGATGAGGAGCGCGCGCTGCTCTGTGTCCACTCACACCGTGCACGAGCGCAGGCAGGGCACGAGCACAGGCAGGGCACGAGCGCAGGCACGACATAATATGTGCAATGAAACCGAGCAGACACTAGGGGGCGATCTTTGGTATGAAACTGTATTAAGATGGGGACCCATGGACGCTTACGTGTTAGATTGCAGCCATTTTAGTCATAGCAAACAATGTACGTGACCCCTAATCTAATATCTTCCCTATTATAGAATCATTATACATTATTACAAACATTATTTATAGAATCTGAACGCCTCGAGGAAGAGGTTTAGACAAATATAGGACCAGGATATACGGATAAAAACATCACATTATAAATGTACATATATATGACCGTATGTAACATACATTAGGTGCAGTGAAATGTTCCACAGTATGGCATTGTTTAGAACTACAAATTATATTTTCAGTTATATAAAACTATTACAGCTGCACCACAGGTTTGACATCTCACCTCAAATAAAAGTCACTCACCTCAAACAAGACATTCATCAAACAACCTCCACCTCACCTCCACCGCACCTCCACCAAACCTCTACCTCACCGTCACCGCACCTCCACCAAACCTCCACCACACCTCGACCTCACCGTCACCGCACCTCCACCAAACCTCCACCACACCTCCACCAAACCTCTACCTCACCGTCACCGCACCTCCACCAAACCTCCACCACACCTCCACCACACCTCCACCAAACCTCTACCTCACCTCCACCTCACCTCCACCAAACCTCCACCATACCCCCACCTCACCTCCACCTCACCTCCACCGCACTTCCACCAAACCTCCACCACACCTCGACCTCACCGTCACCGCACCTCCACCAAACCTCCACCACACCTCCACCAAACCTCTACCTCACCTCCACCTCACCTCCACCAAACCTCCACCACACCTCCACCAAACCTCTACCTCACCGTCACCGCACCTCCACCAAACCTCCACCACACCTCCACCACACCTCCACCAAACCTCTACCTCACCTCCACCTCACCTCCACCAAACCTCCACCATACCCCCACCTCACCTCCACCTCACCTCCACCGCATCTCCACCAAACCTCCACCACACCTCGACCTCACCGTCACCGCACCTCCACCAAACCTCCACCAAACCTCCACCACACCTCCACCACACCTCCACCAAACCTCTACCTCACCTCCACCTCACCTCCACCAAACCTCCACCATACCCCCACCTCACCTCCACCTCACCTCCACCGCACTTCCACCAAACCTCCACCACACCTCCACCGCACCTCCACCAAACCTCCACCACACCTCCACCGCACCTCCACCGCACCTCCACCAAACCTCTACCTCACCGTCACCGCACCTCCACCACACCTCGACCTCACCATCACTGCACCTCCACCAAACCTCCACCACACCTCCACCGCACCTCCACCAAACCTCTACCTCACCTCCACCTCACCTCCACCTCACCTCCACCAAACCTCCACCATACCTCCACCTCACCTTCACCTCTACCTCACCTCCACTTCATCTTCACCGCACCTCCACCAAACCTCCACCACACCTCCACCGCACCTCCACCTCACCTCCACCTCACCTCCACTTCACCTCCACCTCACCTCCACTTCACCTCCACCGCACCTCCACCAAACCTCCACTTCACCTCCACCAAACCTCTACCTCACCTCCACCGCACCGCCACAAAACCTCCACCAAACCTCCATCGCACCACCACACCTCCACCAAACCTCCACCTCACCTCCACCGCACCTCCACCACACCTCCACCTCACTTCCACCTCACCTCCACCTCACCTCCACCGCACTTCCACCAAACCTCAACCTCACCTCCACCACACCTCCACCGCACCTTCACCTCACCTCACCTACATCTCCACCTCACCTCCACCACACCTCGACCACACCTCGACTACAACTCGACCACACCTCAACCACACCTCCACCTCACCTCAACCGCACCTCAATCAACCTCACCTCAGCTACACCTCCACCAAACCTCGACCACACCTCCACCTCACCTCCACCTCACCTCAACCGCACCTCAATCAACCTCACCTCAACTACACCTCGACCTCATCTGGACCTCACCTCGACTACAGCTCGACCTCATCTTGACCTCACCTCGACTACAGCTCGACCTTACCTCGACCACACCTCGACCACACCTTGACCTCATCTTGACCTCACCGCGACCGCACCTCGACCACACCTTGATCACACCTCGACCTCACCTTGATCACACCTCGACCTCACCTCGATTACAGCTCGACCACACCTCAGCCTCATTTCAAATTCACCTCAACCACACCTCGACCACACCTCCACCTCATTTCGAATTTACCTCAACCACATCTCGACCTCATCTTGACCTTACCTCGACCCAGAAGCCTATTTGGTTAGGGTTAGGGTTAGGCAGCTGATCCCATCAACACAGTTTGTCTCAGCTATCTATCAACATTACATCACACAAGGACATGAGGACACTAAACTAGGACACTGTGTCTCTGCTGCGCTTCCATAAGGACTTAAATATGTTTAATGTGTAAAACATAAACAAACCTAAAAAACCTGCACCAGGGATGACAGGTGGAAAGGAGCTCTGGTGCTACAACCTGCACAAAGCATCTCTCCTGTTAAGGTAAATGTAGATCGTGCACTGTCCCTGTCTCATAAATAAACTAAATAAATAAAATAAATAAACATAACACTACACTAGGACATGAGGACAGTAGGACACGAGGACACGAGGATACTACACTAGGACATGAGGACATTAGGACACAAGGACACAAGGACACGAGGACACTAGTACACTATGACACATAAGTCCGTGTCTTTGTGTAACCCGCCCCCTGGTGTCCAGGAGCTGAAGAAGTACCATGATGCAATGGGGCGGATGGAGGTGGAATGAGAGTAGAGCGAGCGAGAGCGAGAACAGCTGGCTGCGAGCACACTTGGCCGAGCTTGAAGACCCAGGACTGGACCTTCATGGACCTGGACTTGGCTGAGATGACTGACCACACAGGCTGTAGAAGCATTTAAAAGTCCTAAATCACAAAACTGACTCCTGTGAGCTTCATGTTCTAACACTGTTTCCTCCTCAAACAGAGCTGGAGTTGTGTTTGTTTCATTCACTTGTTTGAGGAACTCTTTATTATTAGTCTGTCTACATCTCCAAAGCTCCAAACGCTCTGTTCCACCTTGTGATGTCATCAAGTGGTAGTTTTCAAGTGAACAGCTCCTTTTACCTTTAGTTCAGTAGAGATCGGCAATTCCAGGACTGAAATGATCCAAATGATTCTAGTAGTGTGTGGAGTTTAAAAACACAGTGGAGCACTTCCTGTATCACCACATGATGACATCACAAGGTGGAACAGAGTGTTTTCAGTTTGAGAGAAGAACTCGTGTTAAATCTGCAGAGTTTGTGTGTTAAACATGTGAAAAACAAAACACAACTCCAGGTGTGTGACGAGGAAAGCAGAGAATATATGGGCCCTTTAAAGCCTATGATACTGTAGTAGTAGCAGTAGTAGCAGTAGTAGCAATAGTAGTAGTAGTAGTAGTAGTAGTAGTAGTAGCAGTAGTAGCAGTAGTAGCAATAGTAGCAGTAGTAGTAGTAGTAGTAGTAGTAGTAGTAGTCATAGTATCTGAACTATAAACACTGGTGAGCTCGATGTTCCGTGGTCTCACTTTAAATTCAGTTTAGTAATGTTTGTGAATCTTTGTTCAGGAGTTTGGTTCATGGTCCATGATACGCCGCGTGCTCGTGTGTGTGCTCGTGTGTGCTTGTGTGTGTGCTTGTGTGTGTGCTCATGTGTGCTTGTGTGTGTGCTTGTGTGTGTGCTCGTGTGTGTGTGTGTGTGTGCTCGTGTGTGTGCTCGTGCGCCCTCACATGCGCCATTCGGGCTAATCTCCTGAAGGACAGCAGGCGGCCTCCACACGCTCCTGAATCTTATCATAATGACCCCGTCCTAAATCTGCAGGTTTGTGTTAAATGTGTGAATAAAACAAAACACAACTCCAGGTGTGTGTGAAGAGCAACATTAGAACAGAACTTAAAGCTCACAAGAGTAAATATTTGTGTAATATAGGACCTATAATAATTACAAGTGACTGTTTAATTATTGGTATTAAGGAAGTGGAAATATTACATCAAACAAATAATAAATGTGAAATAATTCTGAAAAGAGTCTATCTCATTTGAAAACACTGTGTGAAGTCTCTTTCATAATTTAGTAACAAACCAATGAGGAACAAATAAGAACATCATGTCCTGCAATTATGCCATTAAAAAGAAGCTTTATTTTACATTACAAAGCTATATATATATGATATAGATAGATATATAGATATAGATATATATATAGATATAGATATATAGATATAGCTATAGATATAGAGAGAGGAGAGAGAGAGAGAGAGAGTCAAATACAGCTGAGGTACTTTTTAAACATGTGCTGGTTTCCTAAGTTCTATGTATAAATTCCTCCTGAGTCATATATGTCATAAAGAAGTTTGCATACATACATACATACATACATACATATATATAAACATATATTTTGAACAGTAGTGATAATATTAGTCTCATACAGACTCATACACACTGGCTGCTGTGTAGAGGCTTCAGGGTGAAAATAATGGGCCTGTCTGGTACAAGGATGAGCTCAAATGTGCTCTGTGCCTCCAGGTGGCGCTGCTTCTCCACTTTGAAGTTCTCCAACATCTGAACCGAAAAACAAGAAAAAAAATGGAATGTTATTGATACTTTGCAGTGACATCATCCTGGGGGTGTTCTACTTATATCTCTATTGGCAGAATGTTTAGGAGTTACCATGGCGACACAATGCACATATTGGCAAAAATTGACAAAAATGTTTTAAGTCTAAAAACTCAAGAAAAAAAAAAAAAGTTTGATTTTCAACAAAAACGTGAGAGAGACTAACTGAAAAACTATTGGCTAATGCTAATGCTAGCTTGTGACTGTCATGTTCTTTAGAGGGCCTTGTTTAACAGCACAGATCAGCTCACCTGTTGGAGTTCAGATAAATCAGTTCTTTCTGGTCAGATTGGGTTAAAATAAAGCTCAGATTAAGTCTAACATGAGTAAAAGAGCTTTAGACAGCACAGTGCTTTCAGTTAGCTTCACACCCCCAGGGAATGTTGATGACATCAGCTGCAAAGTACTATCTGTAGATTGAATGCACTTGTTTTAACTGACCTGTTTTCACAGAACTATACTGCATCAAGTCAGTCTAATGTGATTCATGTGATTCATGTGATTCATGCGATTCCTGTGATTATGGTGAGTTCTGTGATTACGGTGATTTCTGTAATTCATGTGATTACGGTGATTCCTGTGATTACGGTGATTTCTGTGATTACGGTGATTTATGTGATTACTGTGATTTCTGTGATTACCGTGATTCATGTGATTCATGTGATTTATGGTTGGTGGTGAACACGACACAATTCTTTGCAGTGAAAGTGAAAACTACATTTGAATTGTCGTTGTAATGAATGATCTGTTTTGCTGCAAGGCCTTTTTATCTTATATATTTATCTTTTATATAATGATTATACAACAGAATACAACATAGAGATGTTTTTTCCAGTTCAAATGTCTCCATTGACATCATAACTGTGTGGCTCCCGGAACTCACATGGATGAGGAAGATCTGCATCTCTGTTTCTGCGATCCTTCGTCCCAAACACTGACGAGGCCCAAAGCCAAAGCCCAGACTCCTGAAGTACTGCGTCTCGGTGCGGAGCCAGCGAGAGGGCAGGTACTGCTCTGGCCGCAAGAACACGTCCGGGTCCCTGCCCATGGCGAAGAGTCCCAGCTGGACTAGAGTCTGGGCACACAACAAGAAGAGACATAAGACAATATGATATAATACAGAGACATGTCAAACCTGAGCTGGTCTCAGAAGCTAAACAGGGCTGAGTCACTTTCCCCCGGGCTGGTTTATTTGCCCCAGGCTGGGTCACTTACCCCGGCCGGGATGTGGTAGTTCTGAATGATGATGTCCTCTGCGATGTATCTCTGCAGGCTGACAGCGACAGGGTGTAACCTGGGCATTTCAGAGGAAGGAGAAATTAGCACTGTTGCCATAGTGATTAATCATTTAAAAGTTAATATTATATTTTTTGAATCTGAAAGAGTCCAGTTCCAGAGAAACAGGAAGCTGAACCCCATGAAAAGAATCTGTCACAAACTGAAGAGGAGGACGAGAGAAGCACTTTACAATGCCTCCCACTGCCGCCAATGAAACTCTTCTCAAATATAAAAGTGAAAGTCCTGCAGCTCAGAAACTCCATTTATCTAATGGTGAAAAGAAAAAAAAGGCGTATTATTTAAAATGTTATTTTAATAAAAGAATAACAATAGGAAATAATAATTTTTCCATTATTCTTTTGTTACATGTACATGTTACTTTTGTTACAGGTCAACTCTTCACATTTCAGATTTTAAATAAACTGATTTTAAATAAACCGGGGGGCGGTCACTGAAACAACACAAAAACTGTACAATAACCACAGTCTGTAACAGAAGTTTTCTGAGTGTGACGTCACCCACAGCGTTCGGCTTCAAAGGAAGCTCATCGATGCTAGCAGTTAAAGGAGGGAATTTGGAGCCCAGTTCCATTTTTAAAAAAAAAATTATTATATTATTCCAACCGCGAGTATCATAGCAACCAAAGAGGCAATCAAAGAGCGAGGCTGCTGAAGGTAACGCCCATTCCCATCGTGGCTGAGTGGTTAGCACTCACGCTTCACAGCAAGAAGGTTCCGGGCCTTTCTGTGTGGAGTTTGCATATTCTTCCTGGAGACTCTGGTTTCCCCCATCAAACCTAAAATATCTGCCCCAGGGACGATAAGTGGAAAAGAGCCCTGGTGCTACAACCTGCACAAAGCATCTCTCCTGTTAAGGTTCATGTAGATTGTGCACTGTCCCTGTCTCATAAATAAACTAAATAAATAAAAATGAACAGGGAGCGGGCGCTCATGTAGAGCAGGTTCAGACCAGCAGTGGAAGGTCAGCGTGAGGAGCCTGACAGCAGCAGGTACAGAGAGAGGGGCCGCGCTTTTTACACACAAACTGACCTGGAGCCAGAGTCCATGGAGTTGGAAGTGCGGCCATGCTCACTATCAGCTCTGTTTATTTATATACAGCTTTGTCTGAAACCAAGCACTTCTATGTAATATTTACCTCAGTGTCTCTTTGAGCGCTCCTTTGACCAGTGGAATATGCTTGAGCATTTCCTGCATGTTTCCCTGGCTCTCCACTCGGGCTTTGACCACCTCCTCCCTCAGCTCTTCCTGAAGGTTTGGGTGACGCGCCAACTCATACAGCGTCCACAGAAGGGTGATGGACGTCTGCACGCAAAACAACAGCAAAACAACAGCAAAACAACAGCAAGTTACACATCTTTCCTATGAGTCCAGAAGAGGGCTGTCAAAAGAATCGAAAATCAGATCCTAACAGTCCCATTTACAGGACAGAGCAGAACCTTTCCCTAAACGTGTTCAGAACAATCTGGAGTTGTATCAGAGCAAGTATAAGAGCACAGAGACTAGTATACACACATGGACCACTGTGGAACAGTCATCATGAGTCATCTTGGTATCAGAATCAGAACGGCATATCACTTCTATTCCTTAGAAGAGTTTGAAATGTTTGTATTGTAACAACACTAGTCCAAAATTATGAAAATGACAGTTGCCGTAGAGATTAACAATTTAAAACAATACATTACATCTGTTGAATAAGAAAAAGTCTTAAATGGGCCAATATTACACTATTTACTGATTTGTTATAATCCTCATCCTCCTCACACACACATGGAGTTGTGTTTTGTTTCATTCACACGTTTAACACACAAACCTGCAGATTTAACACGAGTTCTTCTCTCAAACTGAAAAACACTCTGTTCCACCTTGTGATGTCATCATGTGGTGATACAGGAAGTGCTCCACTGTGTTTTTAAACTCCACACACCTTCACTAGAATCATTTGGATCATTTCAATCTCTACTGAACTAAAGGTAAAAGGAGCTGTTCAGTTGAAAACTACCACTTGATGACATCACAAGGTGGAACAGAGCGTTTGGAGCTTTGGAGATGTAGACAGACTAATAATAAAGAGTTCCTCAAACATGTGAATGAAACAAACACAACTCCAGGTGTGTTTTTGAGGGAACAGCATTAGAACATGAAGCTCACAGGAGTCAGTTTGTGTGATTCAGAACTTTTAATTTTGTACGTTTTCTCACCGTATCGACGCCTCCAGCCATTAGCTCTGTGATGCTAGCCTTGATGTCCTCTATAGACAGTTTGTCCAATAGGAGCAGACTGGCCAGGACCCCGGGGTATTTGCTGGAGTGACCTGCGTCCTGACGCAGTTGCCTGTAGATGTTCTGGATGCAGCGGTCTGCTGTGTGAAAACGAATAAACTCAGGTTCAAAACTCTTTCTTTTCCGCTGGAAAACACCACAGTAACTGCAGCAGCGTCATGTTTCTTTATAATACATGTGAGTATAGCACCTTTCAGAGGACTTAAAAATAGACCTAGAATATTTAAAGCTGCACTGTGTAACTTTTCCAGTGGAGGGTCTGCCACCTTCTTGTTTACGTGGAGATGTTATTGCTTTCCCTGGAATGTCCAATAGTATGACTTTATAACTAATCTCCATAGAGACAAGCAGGTGATGAAAGAGGCCTAGTTATTGGTCACATCTGTGCAGAAATCAGTTCCACAGACTGACAAAGGAGTGGATTAAACACATCGCCCTGTGACACAACGTTGGTTTAGCACGGAGCGGGCGCTTAGCAATAAGAACTGAAGCAACTCAAGGATAAAAATTGACTCTTTGTGATTTTCCATTTTATCATTTGAAAAAAGCGTATATCCTCATAATCAATACTTAAATACTGACAACTGCTCTCTACAACCAACAACCAACTGATACTTTGCAGTGACATCACGCTGGGAGTGTTCTACATTTATCTCTATGGCAGAATGTTGGTGACACTCTGCACACATGAGCAAACATGGCCAAAAAAGTTTTAAGATCGTCTGAAAAGTCAAGCAAAGATCCTAAAGTGATTTAAAGGGCACATTTCCCTGTGATCAGAGCGTTCATGGTCCTGTTCAGGGTTTGAGTTGACACTAAAAGTTGAGAGTCTCGCTGAAAAACTGTTGGCTTTGGCTAAAGCTAAAGCTAATGCTAATGCTAGCTTGTGACTGTCATGTTCTTTAGAGGGTCTTGTTTAACAGCTCAGATCTGCTCACCTGGTGGAGTTCAGATAAATCAGGTCTTTATGGTCAGATTGTGTTAAAATAAAACTCAGATTAAAGTCTAATTTGAGTGACAGAGCTTCAGTCAGAGCAGTGCTTACAGTTAGCATGAGAACAGAAGCAGACATACCTTGGTTGAAGATACCGTCCCAGGCGTCCACATGGTCCCTCCACACTTTGGAGCCCAGTCTCCTGAGCAGGGCGGGGGGCACGTAGAGCATGGGGGAGGTGGTCTTAAACATGAGTGTGATGCAGTCGATGAAGCGCTGAGCGTCTGGGTCTATGTAATCCAACATCAAACCCAAACGCTCCCCGTACAGCACCGAGCTCACCGCTGAGGGAACAGAACCAAACAGAACCAAGATCAGATTAAACCAGCGCCATCACTGCTCTGTCCTACTGACATTATGCAGATTTATTTATTTTTATTTTATTTTATCAGGAGGTCCCGTGGTTGTTGATGACATCATCTGCAAAGTATTAGTAAAGATCAACACATTTGTCTGTTTGCTGCCCATAGTTCAGCCTTTGCTGCTCAGAAGTTTCAGTTTAGTTCTACGGTCTATGTTCTGCCTCTTACATTCCAGCGCGTACTTGAACAGCTCCTGGGACAGGTCTGTCGTCCATTTGTTCTGACCACTTCGCTTGATTTTTTTGTGAACTCTGGCCACAAAGTCCTGGCCCACTTCTTCGAGCAGGGGAACAAAGTTTTTCTGGACTTTGGGAGCGATCACCTCTTTATTCAGAATGACACGATTGGAATGCCAGTCCTGCCCACTCCTGAACAGAAAGACTCTATTAAACCTGAGCTATAAATAAAAACAGTCAGAGTTTGCACACACCGACCCAGCTGATTCTTACAGGAAAAAAACATTTTTAGACCAAGTATTTCAACAAAATCTATGTGGCCCAAAAGTCCCATATTACACCAAGTTGGCCTTGTGAACTTTCAGCCATGTTCTAATGTCGTTTCCTCGTCACAAACACCTGGAGTTGTGTTTTGTTTCATTCACATGTTTAACACACAAACCTGCAGATTTAGTTCTTTCAAACAGAACGCACACAAAGTGCTCCATTGTGTTTTTAAACTCCATACACCTTCATTAGTTTGAGGAACCCTTTATTATTGGTGTTTTCAGTTTGAGAGAAAAACTCAGCCTAAATCTGCAGGATTTGTGTGTTAAACATGTGAATGAAACAAAACAACTCTGTGTGTGACGAGGAAACGACATTAGGACAGAGCAGAGAACAGCGTTACATGGGACTTTTAAATGGCTCTCCTAAAAAACTATAAAAAACACTAAATCAATACCAAACAAGGACTACAATTAAACTGAACACAGAACTAGGACTAAGTGAAACTTTTACCACAGTTTAAAGTGTCCAAACTCTGACTGGCAGCAGCTACATTTGAAAAGGATGTGACTAAGCCACTCACTTGAGCAGAACTCCGTATTTGCGGTTCCGGAAGTCTCTATATGCAGTCCAGGGCTCCACCTTCAGCCTTTTGGGGAAGTGGCCCTCAGCTTTGAACAGAATGGCCGCGTCCTCTGGGTTGATGATGTTCACGCTCTCGTAGTAGCCGATCTTTTCTCTGACAGATCAGACCAAAAGTTACACCATACACTGTACGTCTGACTCACACTGACACTGTGCACTGTTCGCCTGATGCACAGTGTGGCCTTGGCATAGAAAGCCTATAGTTTATAAAATAGCTGTAAATAGACATAACAGGGCGTCAACAGTTACACAAAGTCTGAGATAAGCTGCGGACCTCCGTACCTGTAAATGGGCCCAAATGTGTTGAAGTTTTGCACCATGATGCGATGGAGGTTTCTGAAACCGTCTTGTTTCCAGAAGTTGTAGAGATTGGCCAGTCCGTTCTTCCAGAGCCCAGGGACCTCAGAGAAGGGCTTGACGATGCTGCCGTTCTCTGCGTACGGCTGTCGGACCGCAGGGACACTGCTGCTGCGCTGGGCACCCGTGGGTGCCCCCTCCTCTGCCCGGGACAGAGGCCTCACCAGCGGACAGCGGCAGACTCTCCAGCGGGACATAGTGATATGACAGTGAGCTGAACAGTTCTGAGTCAGGGACATGTGCTGTGGAGGCAGTCCAAGGAGACTCCCCCTGCACCAGGCTCAAGGCAAAGGGACTGAACGCACTAAAGTTACACAGCACATGGGCATATGACGCACTAAACATGATGGAACAGAAGAGAAGTGTGACAAAGATTTATTGAGAAATAAATTAATCTTCACATTACAAGTCTTTAATAAAAATCACACATTCAGAAATCAAAAACAGAATAAATACATTATTAAATGAATTATTTCCTAAGCAGCTGAATGACTTCCTCTAATTTCATGGCAGTTTTGAGGTCCCCGTGTATCTGCAGTCTGCCACTGCTGTAGGCAGCATATGGACGGAGTGATCCTTCAAACAGAGAGAGAAGGTCAGACTCTGTGAGGCTCAGAGTGACGTCAGGGTCTGGACACGACCCTGTCCCCACAGTGCCACAGCCTGGAACACAAACACAACTCCAGAGTGACAAATGCATTTATGTTAACGAAAAACACTTGAGTCAAAGATCGGACCTTGTCTTAAATCCACATAGTAACAGTGCTGGCGCTGGTCTGTAGAGATGATGTAAAACTGGAAACACGCCTGAACCCGGCTCACCAGGTTGTCCGAGAGCAGCAGCCGGACCGCACTGAGTAGCTCCTCCACACAGTGATCAGAGGGGCCAGTAGGAGAGTGACCAGAGGGGTCAGGGGTCAGCTCATCTGTCACTGTCACTGCCACAGAGTCCTCTGAAAACCAAAGACCTGTGTTTAATGTAACTCATATACAGGGGGCCGTATTCATAAAGACGTGAATGTGATCATACCTCTTTTTGGCTGAGAAAGACTTTGACTCAAAAAGTGCATGGCCAGCTGCTGGATGGGGCCAGGGAGGCCTTCCATTCCAGTGACGGACGGAGGGATGATGAGGGGCCCCTGTGGAGCCTCGTCTGAAGACTGAACCAGAGAACCGATCACCAGCTCCACCCGGTCCACCTCCAGCCCCCACGGCCTCGTCATCTCGTTAATGTCCATCTTTAATGAAAAGTTTAATTTAAAGGTCTTATTATGGACCACTGTGAACTTCTGAATCCCTGCTCATGTTCCTCCTCAAAAACACACCTGGAGTTGTGTTTTGTTTCATTCACACATGTTTGAAGAACCCTTTATTATTAGTCTGTCTATGATGATCCAAATGATTCTAGTCAAGGTGTGTGGAGTTTAAAAACACAGTGGAGCACAGTGGACTATTACCAAATGACATCACAGGGTGGAACAGAGAGAAGAGCTCAGCCTAAATGTGCAGGTTTGTGTGTTAAACTTGCGTAAATGAAACAAAACACAACTCCACATGTGATTCTGATAAAGAAACAACAGTGTAGTTTGTGTATAATGTAATAGTGTGTGTATAGTGTAATAGTGTAATATGGGCATAGTGTAATAGTGTAATATGGCCCTTTAAAGGTGTCCACAGAATATTTGCGCTCACCCCCAGATAATCCCCGAGTTTGAGCCGCTCACACTGGATCTCTCGGACCGTCCTCTTGGACAGGCTGTGGGTCAGAACTTTGTGAGCGGTCATTCTGGTCGAAGCGTTTAGATCCTGAACAGAAACCACAGACAGAACCGGGTTCCAGATCCTGAACTGAATATCTGCTCCGACCAACAGCACTCCGCCATCTAGTGTCCTCACCTGGAATAACACACAAGCGTCGCTTCAGTATTCAGACTTTGAGCCTCAGACTGTTCTGATCTTATAGCAACATTCCCTGGTGGTGCGATGCTATCTGTAGGCACTCCTCTGTCTGAAGCTCTGATAAGACTTTAATCTGAGCTTTATTTTAACACAATCTGACCAGAAAGAACTGACTCAGCTGAAAAACAAGTGAACAGTTTTTCAGTGAGTCACTCTCACCTTTAGTTGAAAATCAAACTCCTAAACAGGACCATGAACGCTCGCACTGATCCCAGGAAAATTAATATGTGCTCTTTAAATCATTTTTGTATTTATCTTAAGTCTTAAAACTTTCTTGGCTGTGTTTGCTAATGTGTGCGTTGTGTCTTATGGAAACTTTCTGGACATTCAACAGAGCGGAGCGTTTCAGTACAACACAAACTGAACTAACACAAAATGGCAGCAGAGCAGAGGCAGGTGGCACCTGACAGGGAGGGGTGTTGAAGGCTCTGGTGCGGAGGTCCACTCTCTGCCATTGGTCGATGAGAGGAAGAACTAAGACGACACCAGGTCCTTTGGGAGGACAGATACGACCCAGACGAAAAACCACCATCTTTTCATAGTTGGGCACAGTCTGTGACAAAAACACTTCTTATTTCACATTTATTAACATTTTACAAACAGATGACAATAAACATAATACATGTCAGATCTTACCTTCAGCACAAACCACCCAGAGATTGGAAAGGTTATAAAGGTGATGATGTAAACCAAGAATATGACGACGAGGTGACACAGCCAAGAGAGCCAGCCCTGAGACGCATCTGCACCAAGGTGAAAGGACATCTCAAAATGAAGAAGAAAATGACACTCTTAAAGGAACTTTTCTGGTAAAGGATTCCCCGCCTGCTTGTCTCCACAGAGATGCTCTTGATTTATTTACATACATATAAACATTTATCTCCATGGAGTGAAGAAAGTGACACGACCAAGTGAAGTTCCAGGTTTCTTTAGTTATTCAAACTCCTGTAATGACTGAATGCAAGTTTAATGCCATACAGTGGAACATTTTAGGTAAAGCTATAACATCTCTATGGAGACAAGCAAATGGTCCTCCACCACAAATATTTCATAGTGCAGCTTTAAATGTAGAATCTACTTTAATAATACTGTAACTGTTACTGTAGAGCTGTGTATCAGATGCCCTCCCGGTCATATTTAACACAGATGGAGGCAGATTAAATTAATGCTGTTAAAATCAACTGTTTGTTGTTAAAATGTGAGTTCTTGGCTCTGGTCACTAATAGAAATGATCAGGTTCAGTATGTGTGAATTTACATCATGGAGATTTCATGGTAAAGAATAAAATGTGATCAATAAAACTGTCTCTGTCCCATCTGAGAGTCTGACATCATCACAGTCTAGAACCTGAAAACCACCAATAACATTATACTGGAGGACAGGACTGCTGTTATACTGGAGGACTGCACCAGACTATAGAGGGACAGATAATACTCCCTACAACAACTCACCCACTGCACCAGACTATAGAGGGACAGATAATACTCCCTACAACAACTCACCCACTGCACCAGACTATAGAGGGACAGATAATACTCCCTACAACAACTCACCCACTGCACCAGACTATAGAGGGACAGATAATACTCCCTACAACTGTACAACTCACCCACTGCACCAGACTATAGAGGGACAGATAATACTCCCTACAACTGTACAACTCACCCACTGCACCAGACTATAGAGGGACAGATAATACTCCCTACAACAACTCACCCACTGCACCAGACTATAGAGGGACAGATAATACTCCCTACAACTGTACAACTCACCCACTGCACCAGACTATAGAGGGACAGATAATACTCCCTACAACTGTACAACTCACCCACTGCACCAGACTATAGAGGGACAGATAATACTCCCTACAACTGTACAACTCACCCACTGTACCAGACTATAGAGGGACAGATAATACTCCCTACAACTGTACAACAACTCACCCACTGCACCAGACTATAGAGGGACAGATAATACTCCCTACAACTGTACAACTCACCCACTGTACCAGACTATAGAGGGACAGAGGAGATAATACTCCCTACAACTGTACAACAACTCACCCACTGCACCAGACTATAGAGGGACAGAGGAGATAATACTCCCTACAACTGTACAACAACTCACCCACTGCACCAGACTATAGAGGGACAGAGGAGATAATACTCCCTACAACTGTACAACAACTCACCCACTGCACCAGACTATAGAGGGACAGAGGAGCTCATTCTCCAACAGGCTCCTACAGCTCCGCTCAAACAGTGAGAGATTCAGGACTACATTCATACTATAATACTCCCTACAACTGTACAACAACTCATCCTTATGTAACAGATAATACTCCCTACAACTGTACAACAACTTAATCTTAAGTAACGTAAATAACCTTATGCCCTGTCAATCAGCAGAGTATTTACACTGTTGTTCTTGTCTCTTGTTTATAGTTGTGATTTTATATTTTATTTGATATTTTATTACTTATTTTACTATTTTATTTTGACTTGTACATTTACATTTATTTTTATAATTCTGTCTCATTTGACACGTGTCTCTTGCTCTTTTTGCCATACCATCTATTTTTGTTACTCTCTGTTATTATATTATATTGTGATGTTGGAGCGACTGTGTCCAAATCATTTCCCTTGTGGATCAATAAAGTCTAAGTCTACTACACACAAGAATAAAACACTACGCACAATAATAAAACACTAAATAGTAATAGACTTATAATAATAGACACATAATAATAAATGACTATACATAATAATAATAATAATAATAATAATAATAATAATAATAATAACTAGAAAAGCACTCAGAGAGCGCAGACCTCCGCCAAGCAGCTAACGAAATTTTCAAAGTGATCCAGAATCCAGGATTTCTTCTGGATCATCACCAAAATTTAATCATCTGCTGGATTTACCATTAGGAACATTTCCTGAAAATTTCATCAAGATCCGTCCATAACTTTTTGAGTTATCTTGCTAACTAACAAACAAACAAACAAACAAACAAACAAACACAGACAGACAGACTCAGGCGAAAACATAACCTCCTTGGCGGAGGTAATAATAATAATAATAATAATAATAATAATAATAATAATAATAATAATAATAATAATCTTCTTCCCCAATGACCCGCTGCACTAGGCTCGTAGAACTTTATTCTGGATAAAAACCTGATTTACCGGTGAAGCCCTCAGAGACAAGGGGGACAATAATAATAATAAAAACACAATAATAAATATAAATTGGGGACTATAATAATAAAACTCTACACATAATAATCATATTTACCGGTGAAGTCCTCAGAGACATCGGGGACATGGTCAAAGGACAGTCCTCTGTGCGGGTCGGACACGAACAGCCCCGGGGCCCCCCTCTGCTGTAGAGGCTGGTACCCCCGGTACCCCCCGAACCCTCCGGACCCTCCGGACCGGAACATCTCCGTGATTAGCTCTGTGCTAGCCTGTTAGCCTGGAGCTAAAAGTTATCCAGCTCACTGCTAAGTCTGACCGTTTCCTCTTGTCCAGACATTTATTTTGACGTCTTTATTTTGAAATTATTCGCACCGGTGTCACCCGAACACGAGATGACGCGGATAAATAAAAATACAAACTAAAGCCAAAGTGTTTCAGGCGCTTCCGTGTTTTGGTCCCGCTCTTCTTCTTCTGGCGTGGAACGTGCTCATTACCCCCCTCTGCTGGTGGACGTACGCAAGTGGTTAAATTGGATTTTAAAAAGGGCCCATATAATTTCCCCCTCACAACCATACCTGGAGTTGTGTTTTGATAACACTCTGTTCTACCTTATGATGTCATCATGTGGTGATACAGGAAGTGCTCCACTGTGTTTTTAAACTCCACACACCTTCACTAGAATCATTTGGATCATTTCAGTCTTGGAATTGCCGATCTCTACTGAACTAAAGGTAAAAGGAGCTGTTCACTTGAAAACTACCACGTGATGACATCACGAGGTGGAACAGAGAGTTTGGAGCTTTGGAGATGTAGACAGACTAATAATAGAGAGTTCCTCAAACATGTGAATGAAACAAACACAACTCCTTGAGGAGGAAACAGCATTAGAACGTGGCCTAGACAAGAGTCATCTTTTTGTAATATGGGACCTTTAAAAGCTAAAAGTTGAATCACTTTCCTTGAGATGGTTTATTTGTGGTTTCAAGGGACATCTCAAACTGCCCTCCTCTGTCAGGGACAAACCTGCGTTGGCCCTGACCTCAGCTCTGTGTCTAATCTGAAGAGGAAATCATCATAACGCACGCTCTCCTCTAAAAACGTAACTGCTGCACCGTCACTGAACAGGTTTGTCTGCAAAAACATGCTGCACATATATTTTTAAAGGTTCTATATTACACAAAATGGATTCTTGTGAGCTTTAAATTATATGAGGTATGTTTTTACCTCATGAAAAAGTTTTGTTTCATTCACATGCTCTGTTCCACCTTGTGATGTCATCAAGTGGTAGTTTTCAAGTGAACAGCTCCTTTTACCTTTAGTTCAGTAGAGATTGAAATGATCCAAATGATTCTAGTGAAGGTGTGTGGAGTTTAAAAACACAGTGGAGCACTTCCTGTATCACCACATGATGACATCATAAGGTAGAACAGAGTGTTATCAAAACACAACTCCAGGTCTGTGACGAGGAAATGACATTAGAACAGAGCAGAGGATTATGGGACTCTGAAACAACTGCAAAGAAAGAAATCAGAAATCACTGTAGTAAATTGTCACTTTACAATATTGGAATTTGCAAAAACATTCTGTGCCTGTGTGTTAATTTAAAACAAAACACTTAATTTAAAATGTATAAACTTTTATTTCAAAACAAGTTCAACACTCCTCCCTGTATAAGACTAATGCATGTGTGCATTGTGTCTCCATGGTAACAGCTGAACATTCCACCATAGAGATACATGTAGAACACCCCCAGTGTGATGTCACTGCAGAGTGTCATTTGTTAATATTTCTGTGATCCAGCCTCATTCAGACCGAGCCCACATCACACAGGAACACGTCCGAAACTGTCCAGAAGATCCAGAGCTCCACAAAGTTCAACCACAGACTGTTTAAAGAAATGGACTAAAGGAGAGTGAGTCACCCACAGCTCAGCTCCAGTCAAATGAAGCTCACTCAGGTTAGCAGTTACAGGAGGTCCATATAAGGAAAAGGAACTGATTTAGGGACAAAATCATGAAATAAAAACCCAGGGTCCCGTCTTTTGTTTAGGATCAATCACATTAAAGTTCTTGGTGCAAAAAAGATTCTATAGAAAATGGAAAAGATTGAATGAAGTGATGATTCACAGATTTAGGTCAGATGCCTGTCTTTAGGTCAGATGCCCGTCTTTAGGTCAGATGCCCGTCTTTAGGTCAGATGCCCTGGTACTCGTGTTGGCAGTGGCCCACAAACAGCGGCTCTGCCCGGATGCCGCGCCTGCAGCACAAACAGCAGTGATCAGTGTAATATGGGCCCTTTAAACTCTAAATATGAGACTCACCTGAGTAACTTGCAGCGGAACTCCTGGAGGCGAGGGAAGGCCTTGTTCACACTGGAGGTCTGCTTCTCATCGCTCCACAGCCTCTCTGCAGCAGCACTGGCCCTGGGCCTGAAGATCATCATCTGTGAGTGGACTACAGAGGTCTGAGGAACATCTGTGTGTGTGTGAGGAACATCTCTGTGTGTGAGGAACATCTCTGTGTGTGTGAGGAACATCTCTGTGTGTGAGGAACATCTCTGTGTGTGTGAGGAACATCTCTGTGTGTGTGAGGAACATCTCTGTGTGTGTGAGGAACATCTCTGTGTGTGTGAGGAACATCTCTGTGTGTGTGAGGAACATCTCTGTGTGTGTGAGGAACATCTCTGTGTGTGTGAGGAACATCTCTGTGTGTGAGGAACATCTGTGTGTGTGTGAGGAACATCTGTGTGTGTGTGAGGAACATCTCTGTGTGTGAGGAACATCTCTGTGTGTGAAGAACATCTCTGTGTGTGTGAGGAACATCTCTGTGTGTGTGAGGAACATCTCTGTGTGTGTGAGGAACATCTCTGTGTGTGTGAGGAACATCTGTGTGTGTGTGAGGAACATCTCTGTGTGTGTGAGGAACATCTGTGTGTGTGTGAGGAACATCTGTGTGTGTGTGAGGAACATCTCTGTGTGTGTGAGGAACATCTGTGTGTGTGTGAGGAACATCTCTGTGTGTGTGAGGAACATCTCTGTGTGTGAGGAACATCTGTGTGTGTGTGTGAGGAACATCTGTGTGTGTGTGTGAGGAACATCTGTGTGTGTGTGAGGAACATCTGTGTGTGTGTGTGAGGAACATCTGTGTGTGTGTGAGGAACAACTCTGTGTGTGTGAGGAACATCTGTGTGTGTGTGAGGAACATCTCTGTGTGTGTGAGGAACATCTCTGTGTGTGTGAGGAACATCTGTGTGTGTGAGGAACATCTGTGTGTGTGTGAGGAACATCTCTGTGTGTGTGAGGAACATCTCTGTGTGTGTGAGGAACATCTCTGTGTGTGTGAGGAACATCTCTGTGTGTAAGGAACATCTGTGTGTGTGTGAGGAACATCTGTGTGTGTGTGTGTGAGGAACATCTGTGTGTGTGTGTGTGAGGAACATCTGTGTGTGTGTGTGTGTGTGTGTGTGTGTGTGTGTGTGAGGAACATCTGTGTGTGTGTGAGGAACATCTGTGTGTGTGTGAGGAACATCTGTGTGTGTGTGAGGAACATCTGTGTGTGTGTGTGTGTGTGTGTGAGGAACATCTGTGTGTGTGTGAGGAACATCTGTGTGTGTGTGTGTGAGGAACATCTGTGTGTGTGTGAGGAACATCTGTGTGTGTGTGTGTGAGGAACATCTGTGTGTGTGTGAGGAACATCTGTGTGTGTGTGTGTGAGGAACATCTGTGTGTGTGTGAGGAACATCTGTGTGTGTGTGTGTGAGGAACATCTGTGTGTGTGTGAGGAACATCTGTGTGTGTGTGTGTGAGGAACATCTGTGTGTGTGTGAGGAACATCTGTGTGTGTGTGTGTGAGGAACATCTGTGTGTGTGAGGAACATCTGTGTGTGTGAGGAACATCTGTCATGATGTCACTGCAAAGTATCAATAGACGGCCTCTATAATGAGCTATAAGTGGTCATTTTTTTACATCAGCAGCTCAAAAAATAACAAAGTTTCATATTATCATGAAGCAAAAGGTGCAAAGGTTTTAATTGGACGATAAGTCAATATTATTCTGATGAGCCTAACGAAGGTTTGCTTTTGTTTGTTTCTTACCAAAGACGAGGAGAAAGGTTCGTGGCGTCCACATACTCTCCCCACATACACACCTCTCCACCAATCACCAGCTTCTTCTGCTCCTCTGAACCTGTCAAAGGGCAAAGATAAACACCTTTAAACACTTTCACGTTTAGGTTTAGGCAAGTCAGAATAAACAAAGAAAATATTAGTATAAAAAAGTATATAAAAGAAGAATAACATTATAAAACCAAAGTGGATGCACCTCCTGAAAACTACAGTAACTTAAAGGCTCATTTTATATTTCCTGATCTCTGTCCTAATGTCGTTTCCTCGTCAAACACAGACCTGGAATTGTGTTTTGTTTTATTCACATGTTTAACACACAAACCCTGAGTTCTTCTCTCAAATAGAAAACACAGCTGGTGGAACAGAGCGTTTGGAGCTTTGGAGATGTAGACAGACTAATAATAAAGAGTTCCTCAAACATGTGAATGAAACAAACACAACTCCAGCTCTGTTTGTGACGAGGAAATGACATTAGAACGTGACTAAAAGCTCACAGATTTATTTAATGAGACACAAGCTTTAGTCGGAGGATTAGGGATCCCAAAGGAAACACGTAATTTTTAGTCTCAGTTAATTATTAATGATTCATACAATAATCAAACAGTTGATATAAAATAAAAATATGTTAATTCAGTCAGTGAAGAATCTGGACTGTCGTCCTCTGTGAGTGTCACAAAGTGTAGAATAAAAGAAGCAGCAAAGGAGCTTTTAGAGCTGTAGATGTTTGGGCACACACCGGTGAAGTTGAGAGGCCGTACGCCGTAGTACGTGCGCCAGTCCTGCCCGTAGCTGATGTGGTTGATGTACCAGGGAGCGGCCAGGATCACCCTCATGCCCGCTTTGGTGATCCGTGCCAGCTCAGCCTGGTATGAAGCTGGCACGCTCTTCCAGATGTGCAGCACAGTGTCCTTTGGGATCTGAGCAAGTCACAAACACTGTGAGCGCTCGCATCTCCACAGACCTGACTCTTGTTCTTGTTCTTGTGCTTGTTCCTCCATAGGCATAAAACGTATCTATCTCTATGGACAATGTTCTGAAGTATGACTTTCTGTTTCCATGGTAACAGGCTGGAGAGGGAACCTCCAGAAAGTTTCTGAACATTTAAATAAACTCAAACTGATGTGTTTGATTGACACTTTTATTCCACAGGACTGACCGTTTTATGGAGAAGCCTGTGTTTACAGCAGAACCATGAGCCTGCAGCGCCATCTACTGGTGAAAAGAGTGTGGTGCATCAAGAGTTTCTTTTTTAGATTTTTTATTCTTTTTTTTTTTTTAAATGAGACATTCATACTGAATCATACTCTATACTACCAAAACCTATACTATACTCCCAAACTACTATGGAAACTAGAGGCCCATTTAAGCAGGTTCTAGCTTTTCTTTTCCTCTGTGCGGTTCTGCTCTGTGTTCTCTTAATGCTGAACTGGACAGAGCATGTTTAGATCATCCACAAGACACTCCAGGGTAAACTGCTCTCTGTCACCTGTCACCTTTTTGCCTGTAAGACTCCACGAGGGACATAATGCCCCTGTGGTGATTCTGGACACACCACGATAAAAGGGGAGTTCAAGGGGCAGAAGTACAACCTACATTATTATTATAATTATGGAATAATGTGAGTAATCAAACACAAAGTTAAGCACTGCACAGCACTCGCTCTAACCCTTAAAGCTGAGGGGCCAGACGTTGTAGAAGGGGGTCCAGTGGTGCGTGGGCCCCGGCAGGTCCAGGTACCAGGGCGCGGCCAGAATCACCCTGAGTCCGGCTCTCGTGGCTCTGCGCACTTTACACAGATAACAGGACTGTCTCCACACCTCCACCACAGAGAGGACCCCGCGCTAAAACACAGCAGCTGTTCAACGCTCTAATGATCCTCTGCAGTGACATCATGCTGGGGGTGTTCTACATGCATCTCTATTGGAGGAATGTTCAGCAGTTACCACGGCGACACAATGCACACATTAGCAAATAATGTTATTTGAGAAGGATTTATGTAACAGCACAAATCAGCTCACCTGTTGTATCGATTGATATTTTGCAGCTGATGTCATCCACATTCCTCATCAACCTGTCATCCACAGGTTGTGATGCTAACTGAAAGCACTGCTCTGTCTGAAGCCCTGTTACTCAAGTCAGACTTTAATCTGAGTTTTATTTGAGCACAATCTGACCAGAAAGACCTGACTTACAGTCCCCTCCAAAAGTATTGGAACAGCAAGGTAAATTCCCTTATTTTTGTTGTTCACTGAAGACATTTGGACTGAAAATCAAAAGAAGAGTATGAGACAAGAGTTCAGAATGTCAGCTTTAATTTCCTGGTATTTACATATAGATGTGTTAAACAACACAGAATATATCACCGTTTGTATTACACCACACCATTTTTAGGTGAGCAAAAGTAAAGGAACAAAAAATCTTAAAGTAAATAAAATGTAATATTTGGTGACAAAACCCTTGCTGCAATAACTGCCTCAAACCTCGACATCACCAAACTGTTGCACTCTTCATTTGTGATGCTATTCCAGGCTTTTACCACAGCTTCCTTCAGTTCTTGTTTGTTTCGGGGGGTTTCTCCTTCAGTCTCCTCTTCAGGAGGTGAAGTGCAGGTTCTATCGGGTTAAGGTCAGGTGACTGACAGGGCCAGTCTAAAACCTTCCACTTTTTCCCCTGATGAAGTCCTTTAAAACAAAGGACTTCATCAGGGCTGTGCTTAGGGTCATTGTCCTGCTGCTTGATAAAATTCCTCCCTATTAGTTTACGTACATTGGCAGACAAAATATTTCTGTTCACTTCTGAATTCATTCTGCTGCTTCCATCATCAGTTACATTATCAATAAAAATTAATGAGCCTGTTCCAGAAGCGGCCATGCACACCCATGACATGACCTCCACCATGCTTCACAGATGAACTTCTGCTTCGGCTCATGAGCAGTTCCTTTGTTCCTCCACACTTTGGTCTTTCCATCACTTTGGTAGAGATTCATCTTGGTCTCATCAGTCCAGAGGATTGTGTTCCAGAACTTGTGCGGCTCATCTCTGTTCTTCTTTGCAAATTCCAATCAGGCCTTCTGATTCTTCCTGCTGATGAGAGGTTTGCATCTTGTAGTATGGCCTTTATACTTCTGCTCTCGGAGTCTTCTTCGAACAGTGGATTGTGACCTTCACCCCTGCACTGTGGAGGTCGTTGGTGATTACTGTTGTTCTGGGGTTTTTCTTCACAGCTCGCACAATATTTCTGTCATCAACTGTTTTCCTTGGCTGACCCGTTCGGCGTGTGTTACTCAGAACACCAGTAGTTTCTTTCTTTTGCAGGACATTCCAAATTGTTGTGTTTGCTATGTCCAAGGGTTGTCCAAGGGCTCTGATTGATTTTCCTTCTTTTCTCATTTTCTAAATGGCTTGCTTTTCTCATAGACAGCTCTCTGGTCTTCATTTTGTTTTATGCTAATTCACAAGAAATGCAGTCTTGCAGCCAAGAAGTAGACTAATCATGCAGAGCTATTTAATGCTTGAACAACCAACCTTAAAGGCAACACCTGGTCAAGGAGAAACACCTGTCAGTCACATGTTCCAATAGTTCTGCTCACTTGAAAAATGGGTGGGTTTAAACAAAGGTTGATATGTCCTGAGTTGTTTAACACATCTAGATGTAAATACCAGGGAATAAAAGCCGACATTCTGACCTCTTGTCTCATACTCATCTTTTGATCTTGGACCCAAATGTCTTCAGTGAACAACAAAAACAAGAGAATTTGCCTTGATGTTCCAATACTTTTGGAGGGGACTGTATCTGAACTCCACCAGGTGATCTGATCTGTGCTGTTAAACAAGTCCCTCTAAAGAACATTACAGTCACAATCTAGCATTAGCATTAGCATTAGCCAATAATTTTTCAGTGAGACTCTCACTTTTTAGTGTCAAAACAAACTCCTGAACAGGACCATAAACGCTCCCACTGACTACAGGGAAATGAAAATGATTTTTCTTAAGTTTTCAGATTATCTTTTATTATCTTTTTTATGTTTGCTAATATGTGCATTGTCTCTCCATGGTAACTGCTGAACATTCGGTCAATAGAGATACATGTAGAACACCCCTGCATGTCACTGCCTTCACTCTCCTACATCTGCGCCCTTTAGCACTGACTGTAATATGAAGAGTCCTAAAGAAACACAGGTGAGTAAAGAGACGTACTTTTTCATGGTAGTCGAACACATCCTGCCACACGATGGCGGTTCTGTTCAGGGCTGTGGTGATGTTCACGATACTGGAACAGGACCGAGAACAGGACGGTCATGAGTTTGGTCAAAAGCTTCATGTTTCCATACTCTGTTTTTAATACCTCTCCATGTAGAATGCCTCCAGTTTGGTAAAGTCCGACCCAAAACCCATTTTCTTCATAAATGCCAGAACATCGGGGTTGGACTTCCTAAGAAAGTAGAATTATTTAAAACTAGAAAAGCACTCAGAGAGCGCAGACCTCCGCCAAGCAGCTCAGTTTTCAAAGTGATCCAGAATCCAGGATTTCTTCTGGATCATCACCAAAATTTAATCATCTGTTGGATTTACCATTAGGAACATTTCCTGAAAATTTCATCAAGATCCGTCCATAACTTTTTGAGTTATCTTGCTAACTAACAAACAAACAAACAAACAAACAGACAAACAAACAAACAAACAAACAGACTCAGGCGAAAACATAACCTCCTTGGCGGAGGTAATAAATCAATACATGGTTTGATTTAAGTTTCATAAACCAGTTTCCCCAGTCTAGTTGGGACACTAAAATGAAGAATAAAGAATAAAAATTTTCTCTTGGTTCTGAAAAACAAATGTACTACACTTTTATACTTTTATACTGCGTTTTGGATTGCACTTCGTTGCAAACATCTTTCATGTTATTTATTTAGTTATATAAAGTTTGTTCAAAGGTTTCCAGCCTGTAGGTTTGTAGCTTGGTTTTAGTTTTACCCACCAGCAGGAGAAGTCCACTTCGTCTCCTCCTAAGTGGATGAAGGAGTCTGGAAACACCAGAGATACCTCCTTAAATAAAGTGGACATGAACTGGAAGGTGGAGGCCATGGACGGATTGACTGGACCAAACCTGCCATTAGGAGAAGAGCCGCTGTAGCAGGGGGTCAGTAGACCAGGCTGCCCTGAAAACAAACAAACAGAATGAACACTGGGGCTTCTGCAGAGCTGTGTTCACCTGGACTCACCTTTGCCCCATGAGCTGGTGTGGCCGGGAGAGTCAAACTCCGGCAGAACTCTGATGCCACGCAGACGGGCATGTCCGATGACCCTCCTCACATCTGCCTGTGTGTAGATGTGGGTGTAGGGATGGTACGCCCCCTGTAGGACAAACACCAGACTGCAGTACATACGCTCTCAGAGCATCATAAACATGCGGCACAGTACCTTACTGGACAGGTCCGGAAAGGTTCTACTTTGGTACGGAAAGGAAGGGTCATCCACAATGTGCCAATGAAACACATTGAACTTACTATAGGCCATTCCATCCTAATAGACAAAAGTCAGGCTTTAGTAACGCACGAAAACCTCAAAGAATAAAATAATGCAAAGAATAAAACCAGAGTACCAGAGTTTGTAATATCGCTTCTAAAGGCAAATAGTGACGTGAGGTGTCCAACAAAATCCCTCGGAATGGAAACCGAGGGAAGTCCTCAATGACTGTTTTATTGACATAATACTGTCGACAAAAGAAGAAAGCATCTGTTGAAGCACCATATCTCACTACAGAAAGAGACTGCAATAAAAAAATTATACTGAAACTACTTTATGCATGTATATCTGTGTGTGTGTGTGTGTGTGTGTGTGTGTGTGCGTGTGTGTGCGTGTGTATCTGTGTGTGTATTTGTGTGTGTGAAATCGTTTAGGTAATTACTACAGTTTAGGAAAAGCATCTATACTTTTATAAACTCATGTTTTTGTCAGTTCATGTTAAAAACACTTTGTAGGTGATTTGAGTTCAGTGTGTTTCACAGTCATGAGTTCATTGATCCTCACGGTGCCAGATTGATCCTGATAAACGAGCTGACTGAAGGATTCCAGACCTGCGATTGGACAAACACCTCGTTAATAAAAAGGTTTGAACTTTTCTTACAGGACATTCTTCTGCTCTGTGACTCGTTTGTCTCATTTATTTGGATGAATTCACCTCTTAAAGCGCCCCAGACTGATTCTGCATTCAGAGCACCACGTCCTGCCGTCACACTCAGATTATCTGAAAAATAAAAAAATATAAAACTGTTTGGTTTGATCAATGTTTAATTTATCCCTGTTTAAAGGCACAATATCTGTGTTTAAAGGATGTGGTAGTTTTCAAGTGAGCAGCTCCTTTTACCTTTAGTTCAGTAGAGACTGAAATGATCCAAATGATTCTAGTGAAGGTGTGTGGAGTTTAAAAACACAGTGGAGCACTTCCTGTATCACCTCATGATGACATCACAAGGTGGAACAGAGTGTTTTCAGTTTGAGAGAAGAACTCGTGTTAAATCTGCAGGTTTGTGTGTTAAACATGTGAATGAAACAAAACACAACTCCAGGTGTGTGAGGAGGAAACGTTATAATAGTGTTTTGATAATTATATATAAAACTCACAGCGTTCTGAGGACTCTTGCGTCGGGTAACCCTCACACTCATCCTGATCCACACTGACCTCCAGAGTAAAGGACGAGTCTTGGACCGGCCTTGGAGACAGATTTTCTGTGGGCGAAATCAGAACAAAATATTTGATTAAAAGGAAAAAATGTCTTTGCTTTGCATTTGTGTTTGTGTGTCTCTGTGCACAGAACTTCCACACACATCCACATAACAATATATTAGAACAACAAAGAGAAAACATAATAATGGTGGTAATAAATTCAAAATAAGCAGAAACAATAGAAGAGCCTGGTGTCAAAAGGCATAATTATATAAATGTAAATGTACAAGTAAAATAAAATATAGAAATATACTAATACAAATACAAGTTTATCTCAGGACGCACAAAAAACTGAGCAAAGATGAAATGATGATTGACAAGACACAGGGTCATCTATTACATGAGGGTGAGTTGTTGTACAGTTGTAGGGAGTATTATCTGTTACATAAGGGTGAGATGTACAGTTGTAGGGAGTATTATCTGCCTTCACAAAGTCACTGGTGTTAAACACTGAACAGGCCGACAGCAGGAACCACAATGAGCGTTCACGTCGAAATGGAAAAGTAAAAAGGTAATAAAGTAGATGAAGTAAAGCACTGTACTTATGTAATATTTTTATGCATCTGTACTTTTCTTTTACTTCAGTACATTTGAGAGCAGGTATGTGTACTTTCTACTGCAGGTATGTGTACTTTCTACTGCAGGTACAGTGCTGTGAAAAAGTATTTGCCCTTTACCAATTTTGCACCTTTGTCACTCTTAGCCATTTCAGATCCAGCAAACTTAAATATTAGACAAAGATAACTCACATTTAAACACAAAATGCAGTTTTAAGTGCCGATTTTATTTATTAAGGGAAAAAATCCATCTGAACCTACATGGCCCATGTGGAAAGGTAATTGCTCCTAACCCTAATAACCAGTAATTTTGGCCCACTCTTCTTTGTAGAATCGTTTTAAATCAGCCACATTGGGAGGTTTCTGAGCATGAACCACCTTTTTATGGTCATGCCACAGCATCTCAAATGGGTTCAGGTTTGGACTTGGCCGCTCCAAAACCCTCATTTTGTTTTTTTTTAAGCCATTCAGAAGTGGACTTGCTGGTGTGCTTTGGATCATTGTCCTGCTGCAGAACCCAAGTGTGCTTCAGCTTGCGGTCATGAACTGATGGCCGGGCAGAGTTCATGTTTCCTTCAATCACAACGAGTCGTCCAGGTCCTGAAGCAGCAAAGTCCCAAACCTTGACACCACCACCATGTTTCAGTGTTGGTGTGATGTTCTTTTTATCAAATGCTGTGTTCATTTTATGACAGATGTAACAGGATCCACTCCTTCCAAAAAGTTCAACTTTTGTTTCATCAAAAGCTTTGAGGATCATCAAGATGTTTTTGGCAAAAGTGAAACAAGCCTTCATGTTCTTTTTGTCAGCAGTGACTTTTTGTCTTGGAACTCTGCGTGCCATTTTTACCTAGTTTCTTTCTTATGGTTGAGTCCATAGCAAAAGGAGAAACTTAATTTGTCAACTGGACAGAGTTTATTTGGTCGAATACGTTTCTCATCCAAGCTGCTTCTTCAGTTCTGGTCAGATGCTGGTGGACACTGCTTTATATCTGCTTGAAGGGAGGAGCTAATTACAATGAAAACTAGAAAAGCACTCAGAGAGCGCAGACCTCCGCCAAGCAGCTCAGTTTTCAAAGTGATCCAGAATCCAGGATTTCTTCTGGATCATCACCAAAATGTAATCATCTGTTGGATTTACCATTAGGAACATTTCCTGAAAATTTCATCAAGATCCGTCCATAACTTTTTGAGTTATCTTGCTAACAAACAAACAAACAAACAAACAAACTCAGGCGAAAACATAACCTCCTTGGCAGAGGTAATTACTCTGAGACACACATATTTGTTTACAGTTTCTGTTAGTCAGGTGAGTCTATTCAATATGCAGTGGGAGTGGGGGAGTAGTTAACATATCAGGGCCATGATGGTGTTTTCACACCTCTGGACATGTCCTGGCCCATTGTTTTCTCTGTTTGTTTTGATTTAAATCAAATCAAATCAAATCAAATATGTGTGTCTCAGAGTAATTTCATTGTAGTTAGCGCCCCCTTCAGGCAGATATAAAGCAGTGTCCACCAGCATCTGACCAGAATTGAAGAAGCAGCTTGGATGAGCTGAGAAACGTATTCGACCAAATAAACTCTGTCCAGTTGACAAATTAAATTTCTCCTTTTGCTATGGATTCTACCTGGACGACTGAGGGACTCTACACACATCTTATGGTTGAGTCATGAACTCTGACCTTTACTGAGGCAGTGAGGCCTGCAGTTGTTTAGATGTTGTTCTGGGTTCCTTTGTGACCTCTTGGATCAGTCGTCGCTGTGCTCTTGGGGTCATTTTTGTAAACCAGCCACTCCTGGGAAGGTTCACCACTGTACCAGGCTTTCTCCATTAGTGGATAATGGCTCTCACCGTGGTTCGCTGGAATCCCAAAAATTTAGAAATGGCTTTGTAATCTTTTCCAGTCAATTACTTCTTATCTGCTACTTTCTCACAGCACTGTATCTGTACTTTCTACTGCAGGTATGCGTACTTTCTACTGCAGGTATGCGTACTTTATACTGCAGGTATGCGTACTTTCTACTACAGGTTTCGGGACTTTCTAATGCACTACATTTTTTAACTGGACTGAAAAGTAAAAGTACTTTTCATATGCTTTTAGAGGTTTTAATCCTTGCATTTATATCATCAGGCTTTGACAAGCTGGTATGGCCAGGTTATTTTTGACCATGTTTGTGGGAACATTCCAACTAAAGATTTTGAGTTCAAGCTTCGGCTTTAAACGAAAAAATAAAACACAAATAAATGCACAAAATTCATGAAAAAATTAAGAAAATGATTTGTACTGACACAAATCTGTATCATTTTAAATCAATATCACTACATTTAAAACTTAACTAATTAACAACAAAATATTTTTTTCTACTTTTTTCTCTCTAAGTACATTTTAAATGTGTACTTTAATACCCCTCTGCCTATGTGTACTTTTATTGAAGTAACAAAACTGTACTTGTGAGTACTTCACCCACCACTGTGCACAATCAACAGTCTGAAATATATACGGAATAGATTTAACTGATTTTACAATATGAATATGGATTATATTTATGTAAAGAGCTGGTAGAGCAAAGTGTCATTTCTGTTATTTTGTTCTTGTCTAATTCTACTTGACATACGGAGATCCGTATTAAAGGTCCTGTTACACTAAATTACCTTTTGTGAGCTTTAAGCCATCACAAACACACCTGGAGTTGGGTTTTGTTTCATTCACACATGTTTTTGTTATTATTATTATTTATTATTATTCTGCCTACATCTCCAAAGCTCCAAACGCTCTGTTCCACCTTGTGATGTCATTTTCAAGTGAACAGCTCCTTTTACCTTTAGTTCAGTAGAGATCAGCAATCCCAGGACTGAAATGATCCAAATGATTCTAGTGAAGTGAAGTGAAGGTGTAATTTATAAACAGAGTGGAGAATTGACTGTAACATATGACATCACAATGTGGAACAGAGTGTTCCACATTCTTCTCTCAAACTGACACAGTGTGTTTTCAGTTTGAGAGAAGAATGTGGAAGAACTCAGCCTAAATCTGCAGGGTTTGTGTGTGTCAAACGTGTGAATGAAAAAAACATTATAAACAGTATATATTGATGAGGAAACGAAATTATAACTGAGATCAGACAATAGAGTAATAAAGGCCTTTTAAATATATATAAATGTTATATTTATATCTTAAATACATAGGCCAATACTTTTAGCCTATAACTGGACCCCAGGCCTATTTTTTTTTTTTTACTGTGAATAAACATATATTTATGATCGTTTGTTTGAGCTACTTACGTTTGTGAAAATAGTCTGGAAATATGAGACGGAAGTATCTGATGAACGCCTCGTCCAGCACAGAGCAGCCCGCTCCGGCCGCAGACTGTGCGCCGTACCTGAAGGAAAAAGCGTCGGGCTGAAGAGAGAAGCGCTCCGGGGAACTAGAGAAACTCTGAGGAAACGGCCAAACTCCGGACACTGTTTGGATGCTGAGGCTGAAGAGACACAAGAGCTGCCCGAACCGGTGCCACTGCCGAACTTGGACTTCCATGGCACCAAACAAAGGAAGCCCAAGGAACCAGACTGTTCTGTGTACAGCTCCAACCTCACTGCGAGCCCAAAAACACCTGACGCTGCGGGTTAGCGAGTGAATCACCTGACGCTGCGAGTGAATCACGTGCACCACAGTCACGTGATTCAACAAAGGAGGAAGTACAGACATTTTTTTTTTTTTTTTTGCAATACAAATGAGATCTTGTATTTAGACTGTTTACATTCAGATACAAGGCACAGTTGAAAATATATAACAAAACACACACACACACACACACACACACACCTATACAGTAATGTACATTAGAGGTCTTCAAAAATATAAAGATTCTCAAAAGCATTAAGATAGTGCAGGTTTACTCTTCATAATTCTTAAAGAGGTCAAATAGTTTTCTTTTAGCTGTCGTTTAAATACTGGAAATACCTTTTACCTTTTTCCACTTGCAAGAGTGAATAAAATATTTTGAAAGCAGTAGTAAATTGTTTAAAGCATAGTCTGACTGTGAGTCCTTCAGTGCAATTCCAAAAATGATATTGTCCAACGTAAGTGTGTCCTGTTGAAGTTGGATTTTAGAAGAGATCCAGTCCATAAAGTCCTCCCAGAATGCGTTTGTGTATATACAATGATAGAAAGGAAGTACAGACATAAATTACACCTATGCAGTTTTTCTTGTTCAGTTTTAACAGAAGGCCTGTTATTTATGTGTAGGACAGATGTGTAGGACAGTATTACTACTACTTAGTTCAAAAATAAGACAATTAATACAGCCTCCCTAATAACCACAGACTCAATGATAATCACAGTCTCTTGGGTTCGTTATTTGTTCTTTATCGTTTTAAATTATTAAATGTTGTGACATATTTTGAACATTATTCTGAGTTCTTCAGTGATCCTTTGCTTGTTTAATATGAATCTTTAAAAATATATTTCTGTGTCACAGAATTATTAATGACATTAAAATAATGAGTTTGATTTGATGATTATAATTTAGATTTTGTAGTTTTAGTGTCTGTGACGTCGGGCCGCGTCATGACGTGACGCTGCGTCTCTTTGTTGCTCCGCACGGAGACGTTTTGTTGTTATTTTCGCTGCAGCTGAAAAACTCTCGGGTCTTTCGGATCTTTCCTGTTCGGTTCCGTAACACCCGTTTGAGGCTTTGGTGCGTTTGGCCCGGGCTCAGAACCTCCCTCGGAATGGACTCAGACGAGGGTTATAACTATGAGTACGACGACGAAGAGGAGGAATGCAGCGAGGACAGCGGCGAAGAGGAGCCCGAAGACGACACCCTGGATCTCGGCGAGGTGGAGCTGGTGGAGCCCGTGGTGGCCGGAGGAGAGCGGGACGAATGCAGCGAGACCGGCGGCGGAGGACACGGCCCCGGAGACGAGGAGGAGGAGGACTACCGCTTCGAGGTCCTGACAGCCGAACAGATCCTCCAGCATATGGTGGAGTGCATCCGGGAGGTCAACGAGGTCATCCAGGTAGGAGCTGTGGCGTGTCACCGTCAGGAAACTCCGCGGTCCGGCTCCGCTTAAGCTGGAGGCCGTAAACCTAGCCTAGCATTAGCCTAGCATTAGCGTTAGCCTAGCGTTAGCATTAGCTTCGCCATACTTCGTTTACTGGAACTTAACACCAACATTAGCCACGTTCTAAAGTGAAATGCGGGAGGCGTGTGAGTGCAGTGTTAAACTGTGATGAATATCCGCCACACAATCCTCCCGTAAAATGTGTAATTTTCTCCCTGTTCATCCAGGAAGTAGCCTAATCCTCTGAAAAGTTGGAGCCGCTTTGGCTAACGGGCTAATGCTAACGTGCTAGCTAGCATTTACCCTGGTTGAACCGTTATGCTTCCAGAATGTTCAGATTATTCAGTTTAGATGAATTAATATCTGAGTGCTGTCATCCTGTAGATCCTATAGCCCTGTCAGGAGGGTTCGGGTTCGGGTCTGTGGGGTGAATTTTATCTGGATCAGGTCGGGTCTATATTTGGTCCTGAAGGTTCGGTCCCAGAGATTTAACGTTAGATTTTTAATAAGACTGTTGTGTTTTTGGATAAAAGTTCGGCTTCTGCCTCTAAGCTCCTCTGGTCACTTCGGCCTCCATTTCCTTTGAGCTCCTCTGGTCCTGACGTGTGGAGAGTACAGAGTACACATAGTATACAGAGTACACATAGTATACAGAGTACACATAGTATACAGAGTACACACGGTATACAGAGTACACACGGTATACAGAGTACACACGGTATACAGAGTACATAGTGTGTACAGAGTATATAGTGTGTAGAGTGCAGAGAGTAGAGTGTATAGAGTATATGGAGTACAGAGTATATATAGATATAGAGTATAGATTAGATAAAGTGCAGTATAGATTTGAAGGCTCTGATTTTTTCTTTGAGATATTTAGTATTATTTACGTATTGTTTACATCGATACAAGACATATATACATTGATGTGTGACATATATATATATATACAGTCCCTGACAAAAGTCTTGTCGCTTATCCATTTTGTAGAAACAAAAGCTTATAACCTGACTTTAAATTAATCGATTGGTTTTAGAAATGTCTCATATGAAAGCTAAAACCCTCCCAAATTATGCTCAATATACTAAAATAAATTTGCTTCACTGAAGAAAGATTGATCATTTAATGAACACAGAAAGGTCAGATTTTGGCAAGACAAAAGTCTTGTCGCCTTGTCATATGATACACCCAATCCTAGATTACAGCCTCACCTGTGATCAGTTACTGATCAATCAATTAGTGGGTGTGTATAAAAAGAACCCCAGCACACCAGACCTTCACATCAACTGCAACTTGACCTCTGACAACATGCCTAAGATCCACCCTGAGACCAAAGCGTTAATTATCAAGAGGCTGAAGACCAGATCCACTGCTGAGGTGGCTGACACCTTCAATGTGTCTCAGCGTCAAGTACAAAGAATAAGAAAAAGATCTGAAAAGACTGGAGATGTTTTTGACAAGCCCAGGTCCGGCAGACCCCGCAAGACAACTGCTCGGGAGGACCGTTTGTTGATTCGAAAATCCAAGGCCAGCCCCTTTTCCACTGCAGCAGAGCTCCACCAGGCCTGGTCACCTCAAGTCCCTGTGTCAACCACAACAGTTTGTAGAATTCTGTCTCGAAATGGCCTCCATGGTCGAATCAGTGCACAGAAACCAGCACTAAACAAAAGGCAATTAAAAAACCGTGTGGCATTTGCCAAGGCCCACAGCCTGCTAAAAGGATGGACACTGGAAAAGTGGCAGAAGGTGGATTTCACAGATGAATCCTCGGTTGAATTACATCACAGCCGCCCCAAATATTGCAGGAGACCTACTGGAGCCCGCATGGATCCAAGATTCACCCAGAAAACAGTTAAGTTTGGTGGCGGAAAAATCATGGTCTGGGGTTACATCCAGTATGGGGGTGTGCGAGACATTTGCAGGGTGGAAGGCAATATCAATAGCCTAAAATATCAAGAAGTATTAGCTACCTCTTACATTCCCAACCATAAAAGGGGTCAAATTTAGCAGCAGGATGGTGCTCCATCGCATACTTCTATCTCTACATCAAAGTTCCTCAAGGCAAAGAAGATCAAGGTGCTCCAGGACTGGCCAGCCCAGTCACCAGACATGAACATCATTGAGCATGTCTGGGGTAGAATGAAAGAGGAAGCATGGAAGGCAAAACCAAAGAATCTTGATGAACTCTGGGAGGCATGTAAGACTGCTTTCTTTGCTATTCCTGATGACTTCATCAACAAATTGTATGAATCATTGTCGAACCGCATGGATGCAGTCCTTCAAGCTCATGGAAGTCATACAAGATATTAAATATGGATCTCACAGCACCACTACTTAATTCACTGACGTTATGCAACATATTTTTGTATTTGAAGTAAATTATTTGTTCAATTTTCTGTAGGCGACAAGACTTTTGTCTTGCCAAAATCTGACCTTTCTGTGTTCATTAAATGATCAATCTTTCTTCAGTGAAGCAAATTTATTTTAGTATATTGAGCATAATTTGGGAGGGTTTTAGCTTTCATATGAGACATTTCTAAAACCAATCGATTAATTTAAAGTCAGGTTATAAGCTTTTGTTTCTACAAAATGGATAAGCGACAAGACTTTTGTCAGGGACTGTAATAATGAGTATTTAATTACATTGTATTTTTATTTTAGTTTGTTCGTTTTTAAATGTAAATCTAAAATTGTAGATAATGGTAATCTTGTAATATTTTTGTCGCTCAAAACATGCATCAAAGCCGCCGATGTGCTCCACCCGCACACACTGGCAGCCCGGACTTACCGGCACCTACATCAGCAGTATGATTTTCAGCCCAATGATGATAAATCCAAGAAAAGAAAAGTTTGTGAAGAAAACAGAACGCTTAATGCTACATGGGCAGATTCATTTGCTTTCACGGCTGATGAGACTGGTACACGCGGTACACACGACAGTGGATAATTTAAGTTTGGATTTTTATTCCCTACGAGGAGGACTCAAATAATAATGTGTTGAATGCAGCTTTGTGCACATTTGTTTACGTTATACAGAAGCGAAACTTAAAACCACATGGCTAATTTGCATAAACTAGAAGCGCTGAAAAAACAGCTCGCTCCTTGTGCCGCTGATGCGGTCAGCGTCTGTCGGACTAAAGGGCAGGACTCAGTGGAATATGCGTGTTCTTTCTGTGACTGAGGGATGTTCTGCCTATGGTGAGTCTGTTCTGTGCTTCTATCACGTTGGAGATGTTCATGTTAAACTTTTCAGAGATTATATGTGTGCAGGTCGTACGTGTGCAGCGCAGTTCTTTATTTCACTCATGCACTTTATTTATGTTGCTACTGTTGTGATGAAAAGACTCTTATGAGCTGTAGTGGAAGATGGTGCGCTTGTTGTAGTCCGTTTTCTGGGAGTTGTAGTTTTGCCTGTAGTTCCTCTGGTTAGCGCTGGTTTAGAGTCAAAAGGGTTTTGTGGCTCCGGATGTTTTCTTTTCTGTGGGAGACGGTCCAAATGGCTCTTTGAGTATTTAAGGTTGCCAACCCCTGAGTAAGACCTATAGTGGTATCAAACTTAAGTTGTACACGTTCTGTCCACCAGAGGGCAGTGTATCAGTCTGTGTGTTCAGTAGCAAAAAAGCATCGTTGTCGGTAGGGCTGAACGATCTATCGTTTTAGACCGAAAATCGCGATCTCAGACAACACGATTTTGGGATCGTTTAAAGCCACGGTTTTTTGCAGCGCTCCTAACCCAGGTTTTGTTTCATCAACTATTTCACACATGTACGTCGCCTCCCTGCCGCGCTGCTGAGCTCACCAATCAGAAGCGGCAGCACAGGTCACGTGTTCTCGACTCCAGCTCACCAATCAGAAGCGGCAGCACAGGTCACGTGTTCTCGACTCCAGCTCACCAATCAGAAGCGGCAACACAGGTCACGTGTTCTCGACTCCAGCTCACCAATCAGATTAATATTTAAACCTTTTATAACCACATAGACCAAATGTTTGAGTCATAACCGTTTGTTTAAATAATTGGAGGTAGTTTGCTTTTCTGGCATTTTTATTCCAGTTTTAGTTGTTCAGGCCAATAACACTACAATAGAACAATATAAATCCAGATGAAATCATTTAACAAACAAATGAATCGTCTTGAGACCATCCTCCTGAGGCCCACATGATGGACAGACTTTGCTTTAGATGCATCTATAGATCGTATAAAGTTTGTGAGGGAGTGTGACGTCACCCACAGCATTCAGCTCCAGTCAAATGAAGCTCACTGACGCCAGCAGCTATAGGGCTGAATTTGGAGCAGAGTTCCATATTAGGAATAGAAATTGTTTTAAGGACAAAATGTTGAAATAACAACCCCAGGGTTTAATACGAACATTTTAGCTATGTCCATTTATAAAGGCTATGGATGGATAAAAGCTGCTCATGGGACACTGCGCTCCGCTAACATAGTTTAGTGTTTGATAAAAGGTAAAAACATAGTGACTGCAGTGATAAGAACCCCACTCCATAATTCTAATCTTCTTTCTCTGCTCATAGTTTGTGTAAAAGTGCAACTATGAATGAAAGAATAAGTTCGGCAACACATTCAAGATCGAGAGAGATGGATATTTTATTTACTTTATATATGGGACGACAGTAGCTTAGTTGGTAGTGTTCGTCACTGATCTGAAGGTTGGTGCTTTGAATCCCGCTCTCAACATAAACATCATTGGTTGAGTGGTCAGATCTACTGACCCACAGGTTGGTGGTGTGATTCCAGTTAATTTTTCTAGATGTGGTTTAAGCTGTAGAAGGTTGAATTATGAACTTCTATGACTCATTATAGACAGTACTGAAGTGTTGTGTTCTGTTATTTATTTATTGCAGCTCATGTTTTAACAATATTATGCATTTAATGTTAATGTTTTATATTATATCACATTTCAAAATGTCATGACAGGGTTACTCAAAAAACCTTTTCGTCTCAGCACTTAACCCCACCCACAAATGACCCTTCCTCATGACTTCCCTATTACATAAAGACTCAGAGATTCTTAATATAAAACCAATGTGTTTTTATCATTATTATAAAATGACCCCCCCTTATACGTCTGATGAATCATTTGTGTTTTTTCTTTTCTTCAGAATCCAGCAACAATAACGAGAATCCTGCTCAGTCACTTTAACTGGGACAAAGAAAAACTGATGGAAAGGTTAGTTTATTACTATTGTAATTACTCTTATTCTTATTCTTATTGATGGCATGACGTCTTCAATTACACCTTAACTGTTCTTCTGTGGCATACATTCTTTCTACAGGTATTTTGATGGAAACCTGGACAAACTCTTCTCTGAGTGTCATGTCATAAACCCGAGTAAAAAGCCCCGGATTCGTCCTCCGATCAACACCAGGTCCTCTGCTCAGGACATGCCCTGTCAGATCTGTTATCTCAACTTCCCAAATTCTGTAGGTTTGGACCATTCATGAAAACGCCACAGAATACTGATAAATATGTGATGATACTAAAGCCTTTTACCTTTGTGCTCCAGTATTTCACGGGCTTGGAGTGTGGACATAAGTTCTGTATGCAGTGTTGGGGAGATTACCTGACGACCAAAATTATAGAAGAAGGAATGGGGCAGGTGAGACTCGAAGCTTCAAACGACCCGTCATTGGTTTTGTTTTTAATTACTTTGGGCTATTTAAAATATCGGCCATGAAAACCCCACATGGGTCGGTTTGCACTAGTTACAGTGATGAAACTATAATTTATTTATATTTCAAAATTACTGTCCCAAATACGTTATTTTTGTAGTGGACACATTTTGTATTCCCCAGTTTCCCTTTGAATTGTCAGTTTATTTATATTTCTATGTTATATTGTTCTGGCATCAGGGTTGCCACTGTATTTGATAAAATCTGTTCAAGGAAAGTTTGACTTTGTCTGAGCTAAAAACAAACACAAAAATACAGAGTTTAACTTCTGTCCCCCCTCTGGGACCCTGACCCACAGTTTGAGAACCACTGTTGTAAACTTAGTTTCACTTAGACTTAGATGAACTTTATTGAGCTACAAGGGAAATTATTTGGACACAGTAGCTCTCTAATCACAATATAATACAATTAACAAGAGTAAAAAATAAATGGCAATAATAAATTCTAAATAAGTAGCAAAAAAGAGCAAGAGACAGGTGTCAAATAAGGCATAATTATGTAAGTTTATATGTACGTCGTGTGTAAGTCAAAATAAAATAGAAAAATAACTAATAAAAATATAAAATCACGTTCCCTTAACACACAGGCACATTTGTACGTTTATAGTGCCAGTTACACTAACGCACTTTTCACTTTTATACATGGCAGACTTAAACAGTGTTGGCTTCTTGTGTCAGACTATAGCCCCTATAGCCCCTCACTCAGCCTATAGCCCCTCACTCGGCCTATAACCCCTATAGCCCCTCACTCGGCCTATAACCCCTATAGCCCTTCACTCGGCCTATAACCCCTATAGCCCCTCACTCAGCCTATAGCCCCTCATTCAGCCTATAACCCCTATAGCCCCTCAGTGAGCCTATAGCCCCTCACTCAGCCTATAACCCCTACAGCCCCTCACTCAGCCTATAACCCCTACAGCCCCTCACTCAGCCTATAACCCCTGTAGCCCCTCACTCAGCCTATAACCCCTGTAGCCCCTCACTCAGCCTATAACCCCTGTAGCCCCTCACTCAGCCTATAGCTCCTATAGCCCCTCACTCAGCCTATAGCCCCTATAGCCCCTCACTCAGCCTATAGCCCCTATAGCCCCTCACTCAGCCTATAACCCCTACAGCCCCTCACTCAGCCTATAACCCCTACAGCCCCTCACTCAGCCTATAACCCCTACAGCCCCTCACTCAGCCTATAACCCCTGTAGCCCCTCACTCAGCCTATAGCCCCTATAGCCCCTCACTCAGCCTATAGCCCCTATAGCCCCTCACTCAGCCTATAACCCCTATAGCCCCTCAGTGAGCCTATAGCCCCTAAAGCCCCTCAGTGAGCCTATAGCCCCTCACTCAGCCTATAACCCCTATAGCTCCTCACTCAGCCTATAGCCCCTCACTCAGCCTATAACCCCTATAGCCCCTCACTCGGCCTATAACCCCTATAGCCCCTCACTCAGCCTATAACCCCTATAGCCCCTCACTTGGCCTATAACCCCTATAGCCCCTCACTCAGCCTATAACCCCTATAGCCCCTCACTCGGCCTATAACCCCTATAGCCCCTCACTTGGCCTATAACCCCTATAGCTCCTCACTCAGCCTATAGCCCCTCACTCAGCCTATAACCCCTGTAGCCCCTCACTCAGCCTATAGCCCCTCATTCAGCCTATAACCCCTATAGCCCCTCACTCAGCCTATAACCCCTATAGCCCCTCACTCAGCCTATAACCCCTACAGCCCCTCACTCAGCCTATAACCCCTGTAGCCCCTCACTCAGCCTATAGCCCCTCATTCAGCCTATAACCCCTATAGCCCCTCACTCAGCCTATAACCCCTATAGCCCCTCATTCAGCCTATAACCCCTATAGCCCCTCACTCAGCCTATAACCCCTATAGCCCCTCACTCAGCCTATAACCCCTACAGCCCCTCACTCAGCCTATAACCCCTATAGCCCCTCACTCAGCCTATAACCCCTACAGCCCCTCACTCAGCCTATAACCCCTGTAGCCCCTCACTCAGCCTATAACCCCTGTAGCCCCTCACTCAGCCTATAACCCCTGTAGCCCCTCACTCAGCCTATAACCCCTATAGCCCCTCACTCAGCCTATAGCCCCTATAGCCCCTCACTCAGCCTATAACCCCTATAGCCCCTCAGTGAGCCTATAGCCCCTCACTCAGCCTATAACCCCTATAGCCCCTCACTCAGCCTATAACCCCTATAGCCCCTCACTCAGCCTATAACCCCTGTAGCCCCTCACTCAGCCTATAACCCCTGTAGCCCCTCACTCAGCCTATAACCCCTATAGCCCCTCACTCAGCCTATAGCCCCTATAGCCCCTCACTCAGCCTATAACCCCTATAGCCCCTCAGTGAGCCTATAGCCCCTAAAGCCCCTCAGTGAGCCTATAGCCCCTCACTCAGCCTATAACCCCTATAGCCCCTCACTCGGCCTATAACCCCTATAGCCCCTCACTCAGCCTATAACCCCTGTAGCCCCTCACTTGGCCTATAACCCCTATAGCCCCTCACTCAGCCTATAACCCCTATAGCCCCTCACTCGGCCTATAACCCCTATAGCCCCTCACTTGGCTTATAACCCCTATAGCTCCTCACTCAGCCTATAGCCCCTCACTCAGCCTATAACCCCTATAGCCCCTCACTCAGCCTATAGCCCCTATAGCCCCTCACTCGGCCTATAACCCCTGTAGCCCCTCACTTGGCCTATAACCCCTATAGCCCCTCACTCGGCCTATAACCCCTATAGCCCCTCACTCGGCCTATAGCCCCTATAGCCCCTCACTCGGCCTATAACCCCTATAGCCCCTCACTCGGCCTATAACCCCTATAGCCCCTCACTCGGCCTATAACCCCTATAGCCCCTCACTCGGCCTATAACCCCTGTAGCCCCTCACTCGGCCTATAACCCCTATAGCCCCTCACTCAGCCTATAACCCCTATAGCCCCTCACTCGGCCTATAGCCCCTATAGCCCCTCACTCGGCCTATAGCCCCTCACTCGGCCTATAACCCCTATAGCCCCTCACTCGGCCTATAACCCCTATAGCCCCTCACTCGGCCTATAGCCCCTCTAGCCCCTCACTCAGCCTATAGCCCCTCACTCAGCCTATAGCCCCTATAGCCCCTCACTCAGCCTATAGCCCCTATAGCCCCTCACTCAGCCTATAGCCCCTATAGCCCCTCACTCAGCCTATAGCCCCTCACTCAGCCTATAACCCCTATAGCCCCTCACTCAGCCTATAGCCCCTCACTCAGCCTATATCCCCTATAGCCCCTCACTCGGCCTATAACCCCTATAGCCCCTCACTCGGCCTATAACCCCTATAGCCCCTCACTCGGCCTATAACCCCTATAGCCCCTCACTCGGCCTATAACCCCTATAGCCCCTCACTCAGCCTATAACCCCTATAGCCCCTCACTCAGCCTATAACCCCTATAGCCCCTCACTCGGCCTATAACCCCTATAGCCCCTCACTCGGCCTATAACCCCTATAGCCCCTCACTCGGCCTATAACCCCTATAGCCCCTCACTCAGCCTATAACCCCTATAGCCCCTATAGCCCCTCACTCAGCCTTTAGCCCCTCAGTGGGTCCTCGGTGGGACAGTGTGGTGTTGGTTTGGTGTGGTTTGTTGATCATTCCCAACACTGACCAACAATACACAACAACACTCGACAATACACAACAATACACAAAAATATTTGTACATATTCTATATAGAAGCCAGTCTCGACTAAGTGACAAAAAAGTCTATTCAAATCATTGTTAGTTGCAGCCCTGTTTTTAATGTTTTTTGCTTTTAATGTTTTTAATGATAATTGTCTCTTGTGTTTCAGACCATTTCGTGCCCTGCTCATAGTTGTGATATACTGGTGGACGACAACACAGTAATGTAAGTCCAACTGTACAGTGTAGTAATAATAATAATAATAATAATAATAATAATAATAATATTTTTTTATTTATTTTTATTTAACCTTTATTTAACCAGGAAAGTCCCATTGAGATTCAAAGATCTCTTTTTCAAGGGAGTCCTGGCCAAGAGGCCCACACAACACAACCCACAAGACAACAATTCAATATAAAATCAACACAGATAATATGTTATGTTAGAGACACAGTTAGAAACATTGGCATATCATCGATTGCGTTTCCAGGTCCTTCAAAAGAGTATTAAAAAAAGGCATAGGTACAAGTGTTTTTAGTTTTAAAACTCTCTGCAAAGAATTCCAGTCGGCTGGAACACTATACTGAAAAGACAGTTTTCCCTTCTCTGTTCTCACAGTAGGAACAGTCAGTGTGTAAACATCCTGAGAACGTAAATTCTGGGCTCCATCAGGCCTACGCTGAAGATACACACTAAGGTATTGAGGAAGCAACCCAACAAGCCCCTTATAAATAAGTCTGTACCAGTGTGTGAGCCGCCGGGTCGCTAAAACGGGCCATCCAACACGAGAGTAGAGTTCGCAATGATGGGTCCGAGCACTACAGTTTGTTATAAAGCGCAAAGAAGCATGAAATACTGAATCCAGAGACCGCAGAGCTTGGGGTGGGGCATGCATATATAAAAGATCCCTGTAGTCCAGCACAGGGAGGAATGTTGCAGCAACAAGTCTCTTCCTGGCGTTGAATGAAAAAGACAACTTATTTTTAAAGTAAAAACTCAATTTAAGATGCAACTTTTTGATAAGAGAGTCAATATGAAACTTAAAAGACAGTCCATCATCAATTATGACACCCAAGTATTTAAAAGCATGAACAACTTCAATAACTGAGCCTCAGGTGCAACAACTGGAGGAACATTTTGTGTGATCTTACTTCTAGAGAACAGCATTACTTTGGTTTTGTTTGCATTAAGACAGAGTTTCAAATCAGAGAAGCTGTGGCAAACAATGTTAAATGCATTTTGCAATTTGTCGATGGCTTCAGTGAGTGAAGGTGCAAAACAATATATAATCATGTCATCTGCATAAAAATGGCAGTTTGCATTTTTTACATTCTGTCCCACATCATTTTTATATATATATATATATATATATATATATATATATATATATATATATATATATATATATATGTGTATATATATATATATATATATATGTATATATATATATATATATATATATATATATATATATATATATATATATATATATATATGTATATATATATATATATATATATATATATATATATAGTGAAGAGAAGTGGTCCCAGAATAGACCCCTGTGGTACACCTCAAATAATAGGCAGATCATCTGAACACTGGTCACCACATTTAACCCTTTGAGATCTGTCACAAAGATAATTTGAAATCCATCTGATTGCTTGTTCCGAGAGTCCAATGCTTACAAGTCGTCGCATTAGTAATTGATGATCTACAAACGCCTTAGACCAGGGGTCGGCAACCCGCGGCTCCAGAGCCGCATGTGGCTCTTTCATCGTTCTGTCGTGGCTCCCTGTGACTTTGGAAAATAATAATGAGTATTTAATTACATTGTATTTTTATTTTAGTTTGTTCGTTTTTAAATGTAAATCTAAAATTGTAGATAATGGTAATCTTGTAACATTTAAATAAAACACGTTTTTAATATTTTTGTCGCTCAAAACATGCGTCAAAGCCGCCGATGTGCACCACCCGCACACACTGGCAGCCCGGACTTACCGGCACCTACATCAGCAATATGATTTTCAGCCCAATGATGGATAAATCCAAGAAAAGAAAAGTTTGTGAAGAAAACAGAACGCTTAATGCTACGTGGGCAGATTAATTTGCTTTCGCGGCTGATGAGACTGGTACACGCGGTACACACGACAGTGGATAATTTAAGTTTGGATTTTTATTTCCTACAAGGAGGACTCAAATAATAATGTGTTTAATGCAGCTTTGCGCACATTTGTTCACGTTATACAGAAGCGAAACTTAAAACCACATGGCTAATTTGCATAAACGAGAAGCGCTGAAAAAACAGCTCACTCCTGATACGGTCAGCTTCAGCACTCAGTGGAATATGCATGTTCTTTCTGTGACTGAGGGATGTTCTGCCTATGGTGAGTCTGTTCTGCGCTTCTATCGTGTTGGAGATGGTTCATGTTAAACTTTTCAGAGATTATACGTGTGCAGGTCGTACGTGTGCAGCGCAGTTCTTTATTTCACTCATGCACTTTATTTATGTTGCTACTGTTGTGATGAAAAGACTGAAAGGTGTAAATAATTCTCTTAAGACTCGCTCTTATGAGCTGTAGTGGAGGATGGTGCTTGTTGTAGTCCGTTTTCTGGGAGTTGTAGTTTTGCCTGTAGTTCCTCTGGTTAGCGCTGGTTTAGATGTCAAAAGGGTTTTGTGGCTCCGGGTGTTTTCTTTTTTCTGTGGGAGACGGTCCAAATGGCTCTTTGAGTATTTAAGGTTGCCGACCCCTGCCTTAGACAAATCAATGAAAATAGAAGCACAATTCATTTTTTATCGGACACTGAGCAAATATCATTTACAACCTTCAATGCTGCTGTCATGGTGCTATGCTTTTTCCTGTATCCCGACTGAAATTCGGAAAGGATTTCACAAGTTTCCAAATGATTTTATTGAAATCTATTTAATGATTTTAGTTGTTCATTAATTAGACTCTCTAAAATTTTGGAAATAACCGACAATTTTGAAATTGGTCTATAATTACTTAAGACACTTTGGTCACCTCCTTTAAAAAGTGGAAATACAAAAGCAGATTTCCACATTTTAGGGATTTCTGAGGTGGACAAGGTCAAGTTAAAGATGTGTGTAAGCGGCTCTGCTATAGAAACAGCTGCCATTTTCAAAAAATAGGGGTCCAAAAGATCTGGGCCATGTGATTTTTTTAATATCAAGATGTTTCAGCTCTTTATGCACATCCTCAATAGTGATAGGTTGAAAGTTAAAAGAGGAAGGCCTAGAAGCTGGAAGAAAATAGCCATCATTTGCCACATTATCGTTTGAATGTTTTGACCCAGAAGCTATGAAGTATTTGTTAAATCAATTTAACATTTCATGTTTGTCTCGAACAACAGTAGATTCATTAACAATGAAAGTTGGCAAAGACTGAGTTTTATCACTTACAGAAAGAGATTTCACTGTTTTCCAAAAACGTTTTGGGTCATTCAGTATATTAATAATAATAATTATTATTTATAATAATAATAATATTATTATTATATTATAATATAATAATAATAATAATAATAATAATAATAATAATAATTATTATTATTATTATTATTATTATTATTATTCATACACACACATACATGTCAGCTATAGTTGTTTTTAGAGATGGCTCTATGTGTTGTGACTGAAGGAGGAACATGTGGTGCTTTAGTTTGACTTTAGTGTGAATTGACTTGGTCAGTAGGACTGTGGCTCTGCTCATGTTTTCAGTGAGAGGGCTGTGGTGTTTTCAAATTACTACAGAAGTATTTTTACATATTTAAGTATTTTCCTGTATTATACATGTGTTATGTGGAGCTGTTCCAAGTGGTAACATGACTGAGTTTATTTTTATTACATAATTTGGGAAATATGATAAAAATCTGCTCTAAATTTGCTTCAGAATATGGTTCGTTCATCGCCCATTGGCTGCTCCAGATTCTAAAACGTAAAAACCTAAACCTAAAATGTCTTTCTGCTTCAGCCACGAAAAGTCCAGATTTGTTTAGCTTTAGTTTTTTGTATTTTTCAAATTTCCTATTAACTTCCCAGAATAGAAATATTTGTGTCTTTTTATTGCAATTACGTGTTGTTTGGTCAAACTGTGAAACTGTACTTATTTCATTTGCACAAAGTCATTTTAAATGATCCCTAAACCCTTTTCCGCTGATGCACTGTTTGAGTCTTTGAGTTTATCTGTAATGTGTCCCAGTGAAACAGCTAATCTCAGACTCTAAAGCTGCTGCTAATGGTCTTAGCCCACATAAGGACCCTCTCCCCTGGCCTTCAACATCTGAACTGACCCAGTGTTTTTATGTTTACAGGCGCCTCATTAGTGTTTTTATGTTTACAGGCACCTCATTAGTGTTTTTATGTTTACAGGCACCTCATTAGTGTTTTTATGTTTACAGGCCCCTCATTACAGTGTTTTTATGTTTACAGGCGCCTCATTACAGTGTTTGTATGTTTACAGGCGCCTCATTACAGTGTTTTTATGTTTACAGGCGCCTCATTAGTGTTTTTATGTTTACAGGCGCCTCATTACAGTGTTTTTATGTTTACAGGCACCTCATTAGTGTTTTTATGTTTACAGGCCCCTCATTACAGTGTTTTTATGTTTACAGGCCCCTCATTACAGTGTTTTTATGTTTACAGGCGCCTCATTACAGTGTTTTTATGTTTACAGGCGCCTCATTACAGTGTTTTTATGTTTACAGGCGCCTCATTAGTGTTTTTATGTTTACAGGCGCCTCATTACAGTGTTTTTATGTTTACAGGCACCTCATTAGTGTTTTTATGTTTACAGGCACCTCATTATAGTGTTTTTATGTTTACAGGCACCTCATTAGTGTTTTTATGTTTACAGGTGCCTCATTACTGGCCTGTATTTTTGTTTATAGGCGCCTCATAACTGACCTGTGTTTTTATGTTTACAGGCGCCTCATAACAGATTCTAAAGTGAAGTTGAAATACCAGCATTTAATCACTAATAGTTTTGTAGAGGTAAGTTTTGCATGTGTCTTCAAGTCCATCCATCCATTTTCTTCCGCTTATCCATTACCCAAAGCTCATGACCATAGGTGAGGGTAGGAACGTAGACTGACGGTAAATCGAGAGCTTTGCCTTTCGGCTCAGCTCCCTCTTCACCACAACGGTCCGATACAGCGACCACATCATTGCCGACGCTGCACCGATCCACCTGTCAATCTCACGCTCCATCCTCCCCTCACTCATGAACAAGACCCCGAGATACTTCTACCTCCACTTGAGGCAGGGACTCTCCACCCACCCGGAGAGGGCAAACCACCGATGAAGCCATCATCTGCAAACGGCAGAGATGAGATCCTGTGGTCCCCAAACCAGATCCCCTCCGGCCTCTGACTGTGCCTAGAAATTCTGTCCATATATACAATGAACAGAACTGGTGATGAAGGGCAGCCCTGGCGGAGTCCAACATGCACCGGAAACAGGTCCGACTTACTACTGGCAATGTGAACACAGCTCCTGCTCTGGTCATACAGGGACCAGACAGCCCTTAGCAAAGACCCCTGGCCCCCATACTCCCAGAGCACTCCCCACAGGACCCCATGAGGGACACGGTCGAATGCCTTCTCCAGATCCACAAAGTATTCCTTCCACCGTCCGAGAACATCCCCAGTCGAGGTCAGCAGCTCTGCACCTGCACCGTAAACAGTGTTGGTAAAGCACTGCTTCCCCCTCCTGAGGCGTCAGACGGTTTGCCAGAATTTCTTTGCTGCCGTCCGATAGTCCTCCTCCATGGCCTCTCCGAACTCCTCCCAACCCCAAGTTTTTGCCTCTGCAACCGCCCGGGCTGCAGCACGCTTGGCCCGTCGGTACCTGTCAGCTGCCTCAGGAGTCCCACGAGCCAGCAAGGCCCTATAAGACTCCTCCTTCAGCCTGACGGCATCCCTTACTTCCAGGGTCCACCACTGGGTTCGGGGATTGCCGCCGTGACAGGCACCACAGACCTTATGACCACAGCTACGAACGGCCGCATCAACAATAGAGGCTGAGAACAAAGCCCACTCGGACTCCATGTTCCCAGCCTCCCCTGGAATCTGGGAGAAGCTCTCCTGGAGGTGTAAGTTGAAAGTCCCCCTGACAGAGGGCTCTGCCAGACGTTCCCAACAGACCCTCACTATATGCTTGGGCCTGCCAGGTCTTTCCAGCTTCCTCCTCCTCCACCGGACCCAACTCACAACCAGGTGGTGATCGGTTGACTGCTCTGCCCCTCTCTTCACCCGAGTGTCCAAGACATGCAGCCGGAAGTCAGATGACATGACAACAAAGTCAATCATTGACCTCCGGCCTAGGGTGTCCTGGTGCCACGTGCACTGATGGACCCCCTTGTGCTCGAACCTGATGTTTGTTATGGATAAACCGTGACTAGCACAGAAGTCCAATAATAGGAGACCACTCGGGTTCAGATCAGGGAGGCCATTCCTCCCACTCACCCCTCTCCAGGTGTCACTGTTGTTGCCCACGTGGGCGGTGAAGTCCCCCAGTAGAACAACAGAGTCCCCAGTTGGTGCACTGTCCAGTACCCCTCCCAGAGACTCTAAGAAGGCCGGGTACTCTGCACTGCTGTTTGGCCCGTAGGCCGACACAACAGTGAGAGACATGTCCCGGACCCGAAGGCGCAGGGACACGACCCTCTCGTTCACCAGGGTGAACTCCAACACATGGCGGCTGAGCTGTGGGGCAACAAGCAGGCCCACACCTGCCCACCGCTGCTCCCCACGGGCAACGCCAGAGAAATGGAGAGTCCAGCCCCCCTCAAGGAGTTGGGTTCCAGAACCCAAGCTGTGCATGGAGGTGAGGACTATATCTAGTCGGTAACGCTCAACCTCCCACATGAGCTCGGGCTCCTTCCCCCCCAACGAAGTGACATTCCATGTCCCCAGAGCTAGTCTCCGTGTCCAGACATCCGGTCGCCAAGGCCCCTACCTTCGACTGCCGCCCAAATCTCCCTGCACCGGCCCCTTACGGGTCCTCCTGCGGGTGGTGGGTCCACGGGAGGACGGCCTCACATCACTCCTTCGCTCCACCAGACGCTCGCTGTCGAGCACCTACCCCAGGCCTGGCTCCAAGGTGGGGCCCCAGTAACGCCAATTCCGGCAACGTAACTGACCTTGATATATTTCTCATCATGGGGGCGTCTGACCTGTCCCCTAGGACCTGTTTGCTTTGGGTGACCCTACCAGCAGCATGAAGCCCCTGACAACATAGCTCCCAGGATCATTTGGGCACCCCTCCACCACGTTAAGGTGGCAGTTCAAGGAGGGGTGTGTCTTCATGTGTTCAGTAGAATTAAGGGATATAAGGGATTCTTATGATGTTAATGAGAGCGGCACCATTTTGAAATTTTTGAAAAGTTCTCACTGCAAAATTAGAATTACCGTTTGTGTTTAAAATGTGCAGTGAATTATTCCTGAATTGAAAAAATCCAGGAACAATAAATGCAAAATGATTACGAAAGTCCTTTGCATTTCAGAACATATTTTTCAGTCTTAACTTGAAGGTTTACCTTTTACCCATTTTATTATTATTATTATTATAATATCATCTATATTTTAATGTTTGAAGAGGACATTCTGCTAACTAAATCGTGGAATTATAAATTGATTATTTTCATTCATTAAAATGTGGAATTGAAATGTTTTGGAGCTTTACTCATCTCACTGTTGGTGTAGCACCAGTATAAGTAATGACAAAGCTTTGTGTTTCTTTTAGTGCAATCGACTTTTGAAGTGGTGCCCTGCTCCAGACTGCCACCATGTGGTCAAAGTCCAGTACCCCGATGCCAAGCCCGTCCGCTGCAAGTGCGGCCGGCAGTTCTGGTGAGTCCAGAGACTTTTACAGGTCTTTTTAATAAATACATTTGAAGATAAAAATGTACAATTTACACTTTTACAGTTTCAATTGTGGAGAGAACTGGCATGATCCTGTAAAGTGTAAGGTAAGAACAAGTCTGCTTACTATATATGTGTTAATATGTTGTGTTATTTATGTTATTTATATATACATATTAGATATGTTATATGTGACTTTATATGTTACTATTGGCAATAATTTAAATACGAACTTAATTTAAATACATCTTTTAGTGGCTGAGAAAATGGATCAAGAAATGTGATGATGACAGTGAAACGTCCAATTGGATCGCTGCAAATACTAAGGTACAAATCTGCCACGTTTATATAAATATATATATAAATGTATGTGTAAGAATATATAATAATTCTGAACCGTTTCCAGGAGTGTCCAAAATGTCATGTTACCATCGAGAAGGATGGAGGGTGTAATCACATGGTGTGTCGGAACCAGAACTGTAAGGCCGAGTTCTGCTGGGTGTGTCTGGGCCCCTGGGAGCCCCACGGATCAGCCTGGTACAACTGCAACAGATACAATGAAGATGATGCCAAGGCTGCCAGAGACGCTCAGGAGGTATCTGCTTTACCCTTAGACACACAGAGCCGCTCAGGAGGTACCCGCTTTACCCTTAGAAACAGAGAGACGCTCAAGAGGTACCTGCTTTACCCTTAAAAACACAGAGACGCTCAAGAGGTACCTGCTTTACCCTTAGACACACAGAGACGCTCAGGAGGTACCTG